>JALMQS010000793.1:722792-892237 GCA_024734495.1 Forficula auricularia
GGTTACGCGGCATTGCCAATCCCCATCTTTATCCTTGTAAATCTTCTCCTCTCACCACTTCGCCTCGATCAACTCCTCCTTCTCTTTCAGTAATTCGAAGCATCTTCCGAGATGCTGTACGCTGAATCTTCTTGTCTCTCCCCTTCTTGCATTCGATCCCATTAAAAAATAAAGTAAAAAAAAATAATAATAATAATGGAATTTGATCATTTGTAGTGGCTTTGGCAAATCTAATTAAAATTACTCACTATCATTTATATTTATATTTTGCTTTAAAATTGTGATCTAAATGTCTAGTTCGTTATTATTAAGATTGGAGTAATTTTTGGAGTCGAACTGATAACTACATTGAATACTACATTATAATTCTGCTGAGAATGAAATACAATATATTATTGTTACTGCCACTGAAAGAGGAGACAGAGGGGAATGTCGCATTGGATTTCCTTCACTGACTTTTTAAAACCCTGAAGAAGGGAATAGCCTCCGAAACGTCAGTTTTTGAATAAAAATAAAAAGATAGTATAAATTATCTTCTTTTTTTGGACTGCCTCATCAATATCCACTTAATTGTTATTATTATTTCCATCACTATGGATTTAAATAAAAACAGAGTTTACTATGGTATATATTAAATGCTGATTAGTTTTTCTTTGAAATAGGCCAAAAATCTAGTGGAGAGGTGTTAAAAATCTGAAACTCATTCCTTTGTTCGATGTGGGCCACATTTGAACAGACAGCGTTTACGGCCTTGGGGACTATCATTGAAAAAATCAGGTTTCTAAAACGGCAATAGCGGGGGGCAGATCTATGGTAAATTCATGAGTATGTTCATTCACAAAAAGAGAAACAACGAGGTTGTCCTCTGCTTGATGCAAATAAACATATACACATATATATCAAGATGATATATCTGTATATATGTATTACTTATTTGTTTGAGACTATAGTTCTCGAAGACTTGGTTCATCATCAGTTTCTTCAATTATAAATGTTTTTCATGGAGCTCAATATCGAAAATTGAAAGTTCTGTTCACACTGGAAATTGCGCTAGCAGAGAATTCTCTGAGCTCAGCTTCAGTGACGAAGGAACACCAAGTTTTCTAGTATCCATATGATATTCAGACTCCAGTTATGAAAACATTTATAATTGAAGAAAGACTGATGATGAAGACCAAGTCTTCGAACGAAGTCTCAAACATAATAAATAATAGATATATATACAGATATATCATCTTGATATATATGTGTATATGTTTACTTGCATCAAGCAGAGGACAACCTCTTTGCTTCTCTTTGTGAATCAACAACTCTGCTACTCTCGGCAAAACAAAAACTTTTCAGTATCGTTGCATTCTTTATATTCACTTATATTTTTAAAATCAAAGGTACCGAGGAGAAATATTTAATATCTATAATAATATAAACTGCAACGGATCGTTGCTAAACTTTATCCAAATTCATTTGAAATATTAATATGTTTATTCCTTTATTATTAATCAGATATCACTTGCAATTTGCAGTTCATGTTGACTTTAATTCAAAAATAATGATCGATTCTCATTTAACAGTCGAGGAATAACAATTCTACATTGGATTTTTGACATTTCGGTTATTATTGGTAACCATTGCTGAAGACATGGAGGAATCGACTTAAAATCAAAAATAGCGATTGATTCTCATCTATTACTAGAGGAATAACCTTATTGAGTTGAGTTGTTTGCCATAAAAGAATTTAGTCTTTTTGATTTTAAGTCGATTCTTCCACGTTTTCAGTAGAGGTTGCCATTAATAGTCAAAAACATCAAAAATGGAATGCAATAAGGTTATTCCTCTAGTATTAGATTAGAATCGATCGTTATTTTTGATTTTAAGCCGATTCCTCCATGTCTTCAGCAATGGTTACCAATAATAATCGAAGGGTCAAAAATCTAATGTAGAATTATTATTTCTCAAGTAATAGATGAGAATCAATTGCTATTTTTGATTTTAAGTCGATTCCTCCATGTCTTCAGCAATGGTTACCAATAAAAACCGAAACGTCAAAAATCCAATGTAGAATGGTTATTCCTCAAGTACTAGATGAGAATCAATCGCTATTTTTGATTTTAACTCGATTCCTCTATGTCTTCAGCAAAGGTAACGGATAAGAAAACACCCAGAAATTGAAATTCTTCCTTGCCGAATCCTGTCGTTTTTAGGGGCAAATGACCACTGAAAATGTCAAAAATATTGTAAAATCAAGTAATTTCAATATGGTTAAATTTGATTTCAGGACATTCCCAATGATAATATTTACTAGCGCTAGTAGTTGACCACAAAAATACAAATAATCATACACTAACACCACATTTTCATTTTGATAATTTTTTTATTTTGTGCCCGGAAGAAAGGCGAAGCCGAAGCTCTTTATTGAATTCACTCGATTTTTCGCTCATTATGTTAAACAATTTCTGAAACGTGGAGAAAAATAATTTTAACTATTATTTTTTCTATCTGTGTGTCTGATTGAAAGTCTAGATAACAATACTCTGGATAACTCAAGAACTTATTTTTTTCTTCCTTAATCGAAAAGTATTATTTTTTTTATTCAAAATGAAAATTGACTAAAACAAATTATTGGGAAGATAATTATTTTTGTTGTTGCTACTTAAATTTAAATTTTGGTGGTAAGCATTAATAAACAAGTTGAGAACTACTAGTAGATACCTAATACTCACAACAATTTGATTCACTAAATTTTTACTTTTCTAATCATAGTAGCTATGAAAGTGTTGTAATCGTAGAGATAAATTCAAATTTTGGGGAATTCTTAAATTTTCTGATTAAAAAAATGTATCTTTATATTTATTTGTTTTATTTCAATGTTTGTGCAGAGTATACATAGTAAAGTCGCCTATTGTTCACAAGTCATGCCTGATATTACTATTTCAGTGATGAAACTTTCTTAATTTAATAAAGTTAATGTTTTGTTGGTTTATTAAGTTTAACGAGACTGAATTATTTTCTATTAAATCATAAATGATAATTCGTCAAGTCGCTAAGAGCTTCAATTAGCTGGCTTCCATCTTTTTTTCAATAAAACATCCTTTAAACGGTCTAGTCGAGAATCCAGTGTTAAGTTTACCATAACGACATCCTTGGGAATTCGCTCGACGTTCATGCAATGGATATGCCTTACGCAAAGTTTAAAATAGCTTTAATTGAAATTTAATTTATTTATTCATCAGTTTTTTGATCCTATGATGAATTGCTAGAATGTGTTTCAGATGGATGCTATTGTGGTAAATGGGAATAAGTCCTATAAATTTAAATCAGTCATAATTTTATAATCATCCTTTAAGTAACCTATAGGTATAATTAAAATCCACACTTATCTTACGTGATATATATTTTTTGCAAGTCATATATTTTCCTAGACTTATTAAACTATTCCGCCAAGGCTTGGTTAAAACTAGCCACCCTCAGGGTAGTAAGTATAAGTATCTATTGTAATAAAATGTAATAAAAAGATGACACCACCTTTCTTCTAAAAATATTTCAAATAGTTGAACTTTAATTTTAATTGTTTTTTTAAGTAAATTTCTAAATAAAAGATTTTTTAAATAATTTTTTTGGCTTTCTCGGCAATAACCATTAGCCATTTTACGATACTATATATTAATTAATTCTATTGCTATAAGCAAGCTATGACTAGTCTATAGCACTCTTATCTATTTCCGATCTTATATATTGAGAGTTATTAGAAATGGATTAGTCTAAAGATTCTCGAATCATCTTTATTTATTCCTTTTTGTATTACCTACTATTACTACTTTAATAGATCTTCAGCGAGAACAATTTTTATTCGACTAAAACTCATCTGAACTTGTCTTTGACATGCTTGAACTGGAAGATATAACTACTTCAAACCTTCCATCCGTACCCTTTTCGGAAAATCATTTATTTTAATGCCCCTTGAAACTATGCAACAATTTTATTTCATTTCTATATACTTGTCTAAACAAAAAATGTTTTTTATAGAAATATTTTAAATAACGGATAAAAATTTGAAAATTTAAAGATCCTCCTGAAATTTTGAAGTCGATATTTATGAAAATACTCTAAATTTTTGAGATTTTAGGGATGCGCCGCATCTACAGCATCCATGGACCGCACGCCACTGATATACACATAGTTTATATATATAAAAGTAATATAAGATCATAGAAAGTTCGTTCTGTGCTTTTTTCATGCCTAGGGGGGGGGGGCTGATTTGATTTTGACTTTTTACCCTCAGAACTTACACATGAAAAATGCAGTAAAATAAAAAAATAATCGATTATCAAATGGGGAGTCCTTGAACGAATGTTCGTAATGAATGAACTGAAATTTATCCCAAAAGTTTGTAATTTTAATCTGCACCGTTTCGTAAAGCTTCAACTTTTTTTTTAAATTCTTCCTTTACCTTTATTCTAATGTAAATAATATTTCACCAGAATAGCTTCAAGTTTTAGTCAGAATTAAATTCTAAATAGGAGGAAAAAGCTAAAACTTTTTTAAGACTCAATACACTCTTTTCTATATTATATCATGGCCTTAAATAAATAATTAAAAAATCAGTGAAAAATAATGGTTTTTCCATTTTTGAACCAGAAGTTCTAAAGCTAAAGAGCCTGGAAAATAAAAAAATGTTGGACCAAGAATTAACTTTCTACTTTTTCTTTTTGAGTTAACTTTGGGTATTGGAATCCAGACTCACACACATGCAGACAGAAAACAAATCAGGGCTGAAAATGATATTTTTTCTCGTTTTACACATTTTTAAACACAATGAACAAAAAATTTTTGAAGCCATTTCAATACTAGGACCTCCTAACCAGCATCTTGGGCAAATATAGTAGGTAATTGTATATTTATTAAAATAAAGTTAAAATAATAATAATAATAATAATAATTTGAATAAGCAAAATAAAATATTTAGTAAAACCCACCAAAGTATAAATTTATGTTAATTTCTTTAATCATCAAAAGATTTCAAAACAGTTTTGAACCTTGATTTGTTTTCTGTCTGTCCCTGTGTGAGTCTGAATTCCAATACCCATCGTTAACTCAAAAAGGAAAAGTCGTAGAAGGTTCATTCATGGTCCAAAATTTTTATATTTTCAAGGGTCTTTATCATCTTCACTATAATATGTATTAGTATTTTACATTGAATGAATTTTGATCTAATATTGAATTCATATTAAACTGAAGATAATGGTAAGCATTTCAACATTATAATCTCAAATAAATCATACAATAAAGCCCTAAATCTATACCACGTCTGTGTGTAAGTACTAGCATATCTCCCGTATCACTAGTGGTACACCTACTAGCGGGTGCGTACCGCTGCTATATGAGATATAGTATTGATTTTTTTCTCTTATGTCAATTTCAACAGGTATAAACAAACTTTTATAAAAAATACGACACCTTAAATTGTAATAATATAAAATAAAATACTGTGGGAATTTTCTGAATAGATGAAACAAGATGATGCAATTTAAATAAATAAATACATCAGTGTTTCAATTTTACGATTTCGAATGATCTTTATGTTAAAATAGCATGTTTATTTTCTAAGTATAATAATATTGTCTTTGTCCGCCTGTATTGATTTAACTTTATCGAATAAAATAAGCCGAGCTAAACCTGTGAATGGCGTGAAAGAGCCTTTGCCAGCCAGCATACGATGCTTTGAGAATCGGACAAACAAATACTAACAAAACGAAACACTAACTAAAAACACAGACCACTTGAATAGAATAGTAAAGAAAAGGTTAAAACAGAAAGCCAAGGGAATGGAATAGGTAAGTTTTATGTATTTTATCTACAAAGCCCTAAAGGATGGCTCACCAGATCCCCCACAATATCTCACTTATCTAAATTTTAATCTACCCACATTTTGCTTAATTATTCTGATAGGAAGCATTTTAACCAACACAATTTGGTCATCTAATCCCTAAAGGGCGATAGATTATATGTAATTTTAAATATCTAACCTCTAGAATAATTTAGTTGTTTATAAGGAAATTAAGTGCAAATATTAAACAGAATAAAGGAAATTCAGGGAATAAAAGAATCCGAAAAGCAGATTTGCATTCATTTGTGTAACTAAATTAAAGTATAAAGTAATTTAAAATGTATCATGTGTCGATCTCATGACTTTACCATACACCTTCTCTCCCTAATTTTTTATTCGATTTCAAGAAAATTCTAATATCAATATAAAATATCTAAATATAAAATTTCGTTTTGATACCTTCATTGGTTTTCGAGCTAGATCGTGCATAAAATTTGGTAACACACACTCTCACACACCTTCTAACTCACTATAATAAATAATTAAAAAAAATAATAATATCTCTTAAAATATAAACTTTTCGATGTTCATTATACAAGGTTTTATTGAAGACCTCAACGCCATGAATTCGCTCATTTATTTTTATCAAAATTGTTTTAGGCATTTTTTAGATATTTCGAAAATACGAAGCAAAAAAAACACACTTTTTTCATCCACAATTACAATACTACATCATACCCCGTAAGATAAAGTAACATTTTTTAAAATTCATTCCCTGTCATCCAACGCCTTCGTATTTTGAAGAAAATAAAAATTCGAAACACTCACCAATTTCTATTTAGAGTATGAATGCTGTAGCTAGATATTTAAATTTGAAATCACTTGAGAGAGAAACTTTTATGATGAATAATTATTTTGACTGAAATTATGAGCATATATAATTTTTAAGAAAAAAATAAAAACCGACTTCAAAAAATTAAATGCAACAAATAAAATACACTAAAAGGTATAAAATAATTATTATCTTATTTAGTTACAACTAAACGACGAAATAGTAACATGAAATTACTTTTTGAAGTTGGTACCAAACAAACTATACCTATAAGCGAGCGTACCCGCCAAACGTACTAAGTAAGATCCGTCGAGTGTGATTCATAAAAGGTATATGTTTGGCACCAACTTCAAAAAGTAATTTCATGTTACTATTTCGTCGTTTAGTTGTAACTAAATAAGATAATAATTATTTTATATCTTTTAGTGTATTTTATTTGTTGCATTTAATTTTTGAAGTCGGTTTTTATTTTTTTCTTAAAAATTATTTTTATTTTCTCTTTTTAGTGATGTTATTAATACTGATCATATCATCAGAATTGACCAAAATAATATGACACCATCCCTAAGACGCCCCCTTTCGGATAAAAAAGAACCATCGAAATCGGTTCATAAACAAAGAGGTTAGTCTAAACAAACCTAATAAAAAAGGTCTAATACCTATGAAAAAAAAAACGAAAAAAAATGGGACCAATCGGAAGCTAGACTGGACCCAATGCAAAAAAAAATTTCAAAATCTGACAATTGGCGGAGATATGAGGTAACATAGGCACAAAAAAAAAAAAATTCAGTCGAATAGAGAACCTCCTCCTTTTTTGAAGTCGGTTAAAAAGATGACATATTGGGTTCCATTCGAAGGGCAGTCGTTGACCAGGTTAGCTTTTGGACACTTGGGTTCAATTCTCAAGAGATCAGAACAACTATACAGAAATGTAATATAATAATAAGCAGCGCAAGTGCGAGTCGGCACGAATACTGAGGACAAATATTATAATTTATAATTGATGATGATTAAGATGTTCTTATTTTAGTTTATTTTAAAAATATATTTTTTAACGTGCTGCTCTTGGTAAAATTACGGATCAATATTATAATTATTAGAGTATTATTTAATATTTGAAATAAAAAAAACATATAATTAGTGAGCAAAGAATTTGATGGCTCTCAACGAAAACGACACTGGAGAACCTGAGCTGCCCATAAATGTCCCACTCAAATCAATTTTAATGATCTACAAACTACACGGCCAAAATTGGCTTGGTTGTAACAAGTAAAATGCACGCAAGTTCTATTTTTAATGTTTTCAATCTTTGGAAACGTATCGATTTCCTGAATCTTATAATAATTTTTCAAAGATGTGTGAAGATCATACATGAGTAAGTGTATGTTAAACATTGTTTATAATATTAGAAATGAAGTTGTTGAAACTTTTATTTTTGTTATTAATTTGATTAAGATTTGAATTTTTAGTAAAATCACATATAATTAATTATAATTATTTATTGAACATTAATAAATAATAATATTAATAATATGTAGTTGTATTGTATTTATTATTTGTTCGTGTTCAATAAATAATATAATTAATTGTGTGATTTCACTAAAAATTCAAATTGCTTATATTATAATAATATAGGTTTTTAACTTCAAATTCGGACTTTTCCATATCAAATTCATGATTTTAAAAATCAAATGCGAACTTGTACATATCAAATTCAGGATTTTAAAAATCAAAATCAGACTTTTTCAAATCAAATTAGAAATTTATTAATATACAGTTAAAAAATAGAAAAAATGTATCTTTAAGAAAAAGTTTTAATTTAATTTAACTCTCAGGAAACGTTTTCAGGCAAAAAGCTCAAATTTAGTGCATTTTAAGATATTTGCATACCATTTTTCAACTCATTAACTAAAACATTTCAAGATTGGCATTTTGTACTCTTAGGAAACGTTTTCAGGTAAAAAGCTAAAATTTGGTGCATTCTATATTCTAATACATTTTGGTACCAATTTTCAGCTCATAAACTAAAAGGTTTCAAGTTAGCATTTTGAAATCTTAAGAAACCTTTTCAGGTAAAAAGCTGAAATATGGAGCATTCTAAGATATTTGCGTACTAATTTTTTAAATAATCAACTAACACGTTTCAAGATTGGCATTTTGTATTCTCAGGAAACGTTTTCAGGTAAAAAGCTATAATTTAATATGTAAAATATGAATGGTTTTATAGAAATTCTGAATTTGATTGAAAAAGTCTGATTTTCATTATTAAAATAGTAAATTTGATATGAAAAAATCCGCATTTGATTTTTAAAATCCTAAATTTGATATGGAAAAATCCGAATTTGATTTTTAAAATCCTATATTTGATATGGAAAAATCCGTATTAAATTTTTAAAATTCTGAATTTGATATGAAAAAGTCCGAATTTGAATAAAAACCTATACATATACCTATCCATTGAACTTGTTGTCTTGAAAGTACCTATGTATTTCTCTAAACACACACACATAAGAACCGGTAAATTGTTGTGTGGATGGCTACCTAACTAACATTATTGTGTGCTATTGGATTATTGCATATGTAGCAATTCCAATAGTATTACTAGTGCAAGCAATGAAATTGATTGAAGCTGCCTAAAGGGAGGTACTGGGATTTTCCACCCTCGGTCTATACATAAATCACACAAGCTAATCCCCTAAGGATATAAGGATAGTAAAGCAAAAACATTTTAGACTTTTATAAAGTGTGCCGTTGTTTTCCCATGTTGTCCAATTTTAACTAACCACTATTATTTTTTTTTAATAATTCTGCTATGCTTATCAACATTTATTGAATCAAATCACTTTTAAGATCTATGTAGTAAATTTTTTCTTTGCGTAAATATATGAGTAATTTTCACAGGTTAAAATCTTGTTTGTAAATATTTGTGTTTCTAGCTCCCATATGGAAAAATATTAAATCATATTAACCTTTAACTAATGCTTTGGTGAATGCATAATAAATACTTTTTCATTTGTTCGTTTTATGAGAATTACGACCCACGTCCCATAATTTGAAAAACTTAAATTGAAGAAAATATAGTTAAAGATTGGGCTTCGCACGAAACGAGACTTGGTCTCGTCTCGTTTCTACAAGAAGATACCGAGACGATAACGCTTTAACGAAAACGAGACGATACCGCGAGAGTCTCGTGTCTAGTCTCGTGGCCTCGTAACCATTTTTTGAGTGGTTAAAAAAATATTCTATTGAATAAATTAATAAATTTTTTTAAATTTATTAAAAATAAATATTGTAAAATACTTGGTCAAAGACTCTCTGCGATGCACAATTTTTACAATTTTACAATAATAATCTATTTTTAACTCATATATTTTTTTAACAATAAGGATATTCAATACAAGTGAAATTTATTGTAAAAACACCTGTTTCTTTTTCAATAACAAATATCATGTGAAATATTTCTTCGTAAGGGAAAAATTATTTAATGGGAAAAGTTATTTAATTTTGTATATTTTTACTATACTTTAAAAAAATAAGAATGTAACGATACTTGGCGAGACCAAACGAGATCAAACGAGACCAAAAGAGACCAAATGAGACCAAACGAGACTAACCCTGACGAGACTAGACCGAGACTATACTTTCTTTTTTGACAATTCACGAGACCGAAACGATATTTTCACAAATCTCGTCTCGTCTCGTCTCGTGTGAAGCCCTAGTTAAAGATACGAGAACAACCATATTCAAGCTGACTGTGTGTCTGTTTGTGTGTATAAATTCAGACACCTCTGATAACTCAATAACAAAAAGTCGTACTAGTGCTCCCCTTTTTAATTTAATTTTTATTTTATTTTTTCACTCCGGAGAACTGATTATATTTTGGGTTCTTTGGCTTATGTACTGTTTGAAAGTATCGCTCCTTTTTGTTATGAGGGTTGTAAGTCCTCAAGGAAGCTGTTTTTTTACTTTATAATAAAAGAAATGTTTCGATAGGGGCTTTTGTGATTATCTAGTTAATTAATGCTATACATATATGATATCCTGTAAAAGAAAAAAAATGGAGGGAAGACAAGGTTAGTTCTCTTCAAAAGTGTATGAAATAAAAAGGTAAAACAATTTAACGTTTATATAAAATTTATTAAGTAATCAACAAAGGGGAAGGTTTTGATATTGTGGAGTGTGGTGGAGATTGATCAAGAAGAGTGTTTGGGAAGGCCATTTGGAACCTGGGTCCTGTTCCGCGATGCCTTGCGCAAAATTGAATGCGCCTTGTGGGGGCTGTGGGCGCTGCTCAATATATGGAGCGCTAAAATGCCCTTGGGTTGCTTTCTTGCCGCATATTAGGGCAAAGGAGCGTATAGGTTTTGTGGGTCACCAAGCGAGCGGGCGGCAAAAAACACATTTTGCTAAGCGTGGCTTAGCGATATTGAAGAAAAACCTTGAGTGGTTTCTGGACCTAGTAGTGAAGAACCCCTAAAGATATTGCCGCAAGTGATTTTGGGCAAGGGATTGTATACGTTTGGTGTTTCGTCAATCGAGCTGACGATGAAAACATATATATTGCAGTACCTTTCGGACCCATACAACTAGCGAATAACACACATAGAGTAATTCTAAGAGATGTTTACCATGGGGAGGTTAATAGTTTAAAAACGAGTTGGAGCGGTAGCCAGGGTCTCGAGAGCAACAAGGTGGTGAGGGGGGATGACGTTGTCAATGCCGCCCATAGGGGGCCGAATGCAATGGTGAAGTTATTCATTTGACTAGTGAAAAATTGTGTCAATTTTGAACATGTACTTCCTATTCAAAAATGCAGAGAATTTATTTTTTGAATTATTTTATTAAGGATGATAAAGTGAGAAGAGAAAGGTATAAACAAACATATTTTTTAAATTTTACTTTATTAAAATGATTTATATAATTGTTTTAAAACTTGCTAATAGTTTATTATAAATAATTATTATCCATTGAAATTAAAATTCGATTCATATGAAGTTAATTAAATCAAATATTAAATGTTCAATAGTTTATTATATTTAACACAGGAGTTTTTTGACGCGTTATAGTGATGTTTCACAAAGAGGAAATAAAAATTAAAATAAACTGCAACGGATCGTTGCTAAACTTTATCCAATTACATTTGAGTAAAGTACATTAAAATATAATTTTACTAAAAACTTTATTTAACCTTTTTTGTGGTCCCCAAGGTACTTAATTAGGATATTAAATTTCATCAAAATTGGTTAAGTCATTTTCAAGATATTTAGAAAAAACTAAAAAAGTACTGAAATAAAGTACTAATGTTTGTGGACCGATATGTACCAAAAACTAATCAGCGCTTCATTTTGTTAAACTAATGGTAGGTTTTCAATTTCATTTCAATCAGCGCAAAGGTGTGGAAAAAATCGTGGACGAAAAAAACGATAACACACATACATACATCCATCCATCCATCCGCACGCACGTCCAAAAAAAATGGCACTTTTTGGCCTCTCGACGAGATTCCAGGTAATTTTTGGCAAAACCGTCACGTGCTAAAATTCAATCTCTTTGAATACTTCAATTTGTGACCTTAATTGAGTCCATGGGTTCCGTAATCTTTACCTGAGGACCCTTTGAAGTCGCGCTTGCCTCGAGAGCGATTCCATTACTTTCTCTCATGCTTCGCATTGGATAAAGTAAAAAATTAAATTTTTTTTAAATTATATTTTGGAGATTTTTTTATTTATCTCTAAACATATTTCGGGTTACGAGCCCTTCTTCAAGAGGTTTAACAAAAGACAGTCTTTTGTTAAACCTCCTGAAGAAGGGCTCGAAACCCGAAATATGTATAGAGATAAATTAAATTTTTTTTTAAATTTTTATTTCCTCTTTGTGAAACACCACTATAACCGGTCAAAAAAACTCCTGTGTTTAATATGTTTCACTATAAACCAACACTGCTTTCCCTAAATGTTATTATATTTAAATTTATTACAAGGGAGGTTCTCAACGGAGAGCATACGTATTGTTGAAAAAGTTTTTACTTTATCCTTCAATTTAAATTTATTATTATTCTTTTTGACTAAGATATGAACTGCCCTCCCGGGGAGAGATACGTAGCCCAGGGTGAAGCTCAGGATCAACAGATCCCATATTCGTATATCTACAGTATCCAACATAGATTATTTTTCTTAAATTACAAGAAAAGATAATACAAGCGTTAAAGCGTCCCTGTTCGTCTATCCTATAAACTATTATTATTAAGATCTTTGGTGAATATATACCATATAATGGGATATTCCGAAACGTGTTGTTGAATAAATATGAACTCATATTCTAATTATATTAATCAAAGGAGAAAGGATGGCACTCGAGGGATTCTCCTTCCAGTGAACGCTTACAAAGTTGATCCTGATGTATTCATATGTCTATTTATTTACGTTCCCGTGTTGTATCATTTCATCTTGACTTTTCAACCTCTCGAAACAAATCTCTTCGAAATATATACAAACACTTTATAGTCAAAGATCTCGACTTGGGTCGACCTTCACCTGTCGAGGTTCCTAATGAAATTAATATTTTGATAATATAATGTATTAATAAACAAAACTTGATAGGGTGGACATCCAATTTCTCTGCATAGCTATATTTTTAATAAAAAATTAAATTTGCTAATTTTATTACATAAATGTAGTTATCGAGTTTCCAGATAAATATATTACAAATCGAGAGTAAAATATGTATATGAAATGCCAAAGTTTGGTCGCCATCTTTTTTCCCTGCATAAGTCCAGATAGACAGGGTATTAACAGGAAACTTCGAATTAGTGTTTTGTAGTTATAGAGTTTCATTTATTGTTATATATGAAAATGTAGATAATTAAAAAAAAAAAATACATAAATAAATAAATCTAATAAATAAAATAAAATAGCTATACAGGGAAATTGGATGTTGACCCTATCAAGTTTTGTTTATATATACATTATATTATCAAAATATTAATTTCATTAGGAAACTCGATAGGTGAAGGTCGACCTAAGTCGGGATCTTGTACTATTATAGATTTAGATAAATCAACTGGTGTGGTCACCACACGACTTTCACATTCTCACTCATTTGAAATCATCGCGACACTCCTAATTTACACCCCCTTCCTTTATTTCAATCGGATTAAAATTTATACACTACTAATAACTCACGACACTTGATAAGTACACTAACTTTAGAAAAAAATCTTTAGTGCCGTTTTTGAGAAAAAAAAAATAATGCGTGTGTCAACTTCCGATGTTCCGATTTCAACTAAAATCTTGCTGTACTTCTGCTAGCCTATATCGAGCTTAAGTTTCGAATTTAAGCCCGACTCGCTGCAAATATTTGACCGGCTATAATCTGATCCCTTCAGGAAAAGGCAATGAGAAACCACCCCTTAGAAAAATGTCCCCAGGAAAATTACAGTGGAGAAAATACTCTTCACAGTAACCGCCGAAGCTCGGAATCGAATATGGCACTTGAAGAAGAACATTTAAATATATTAAGCAAGAAAATACTATATCCTATGAATAAATATTAATACCTAATCTGTTTTTCAATATGATGTACATAATGTTAATTTATATTTGTAACTAATTTATTAAGAGTTTTGACGTTGAAAAATAAAATAAAATAAATAAACAAATAAAAGGAGGACAAAAGTTTAAACTTTTCCAAATGTCGGTAAGATTTTTGCCAAGCTCTTTAATAATTAAAATTTTCTTAATCACTTTTAAACGATATTTTAGATTAAATTATTTGAGATTTTTAAAATAAGAAAAAAAATTAAAAAAACCTTTGGATATATAATTTTTAAATATTCGCTAAGTAATAAAATACAAAGAGTTTTAAAGATATTTTTTTGGATCTCGGCACTTATATGATGGACCCAAATCGTTGGATGAGAATTGGAGTGAACCATGTCCATTTTTAAAAGTTTTTAACTCTTAATGTTCAAGACTTGCTTTTTACAAAATGAACCACGTCCACTTGGTCCCATAGTATTTTTAGTTGTGTATCTTCTAAAACTATCGTTATAACGCTGGAGAATTGAATAGAATAGCCCAAGAATAATGGAAAAATAAAATTCCGAATAAAATAAATTTATTATAAAGTCATTTTTGAAGAAGGGGAGAAGATCATCCGAAACGCCGGTTTTTAAGATAATAAAAATGACATTCCAATAAATTTATTTTATTAGGAATTTTATTTTTTCATTATTCTTGGGCTGCCTTCCATCCATCCATCCATATTTATATCTGGTATATACATATATATGGTATGTATATGTATATATGAATTTAAATCAAGCAGAGAACAACCTCATTGATTTCTCTTTATGAATCAACAACGCAGGTAAATTTATTATAAAGTCATTTTTGAAGAAGGGGAGAAGATCATCCGAAACGCCGGTTTTTAAGATAATAAAAATGACATTCCAATAAATTTATTTTATTGGGAATTTTATTTTTTCATTATTCTTGGGCTGCCTTCCATCCATCCATCCATATTTATATCTGGTATATACATATATATGGTATGTATATGTATATATGAATTTAAATCAAGCAGAGAACAACCTCATTGATTTCTCTTTATGAATCAACAACGCAGCTACTCTCGGCAAAACAAAATCTTTTCAAAGAAAACTATTTGATTTTTTATTGATTTAATTTCCTTAGAATACTGAAAATTTTAAGAAACACCCTATGAATTTAATAAAACAGAAAAATAATTTTATTTTGATTATCCCAAATTATATAGGCTTGAAGAAATAAATAAATAATTGTAAAGTTAAGGGCAAATAATAAAAACACGAAAGGGCACTTTTATAAGCATAGAAAACGCCTGACCACGGCAACATGTGCCAACTTGCAGTGAAACATGTCAATACTTGTAGACTAAGGTGAACGCGAGCTGATGATTTATTGAAAAGAAATATTTATAATTATACAAGGGCGCTTTTATCATCATCGCATGCTGATTATTGAAGAAAAATAATTAAAATTATACATTTAGCAGGGTCATTATTATCCTCAATAAATATTACATACATTGTAAAGTGAAAGTATCGCTCCTTTTTGTTATGAGGTTTGTAAGACCTCAAGGAAGCTGTTAATTACTTTATAAAAAAAATAGAATGTTTCGATAGGGGCTGCTGGGTTCGATTATCTAGTTAATTAATATTATACATATATGATATCCTGTAAAAGAGCAAATGGAGGGGAGACAAGGTAATTCTCTGCAAAAGCGTATGAAATAAAAAAGATAAAACAATTTAACTTTGATATAAAATTTATTCAGTAATTAATAAAGGGAAGGTTATGATAGAAGAGGAGTTAGGTGGATTGATTAAGAGTGTTTGAGGAAGGTACAGGCCATTTGAAGACCGGTTCCCGTTCCGCGTTCCTTACGTAAAAATTGAATATGCCGTGTGTGGGCTGGGAGCGCTGCTCAAGATGGAGCGCAAAATGCCCTTTCTGTATTTGTTCAGAAGGAGAAGGGTTGCCGCTTGGTTGGGCAAGGGAATATATATGTTGTTGTTTGCCAAGCGAATCGGGCAAACAAAACATACATTTGGCTATGCGTGGCTTAGTTAGGTTATTAATGAACCTTCCAGTGGTATTGCCGCAAGTATTTTTGGGCAAGGGATTGTATCTGTTTTTTGTGCTTTGTCAATCGAGAGGACGGCAAAACATATACAATGAGGTAACCTTCAGTGGAAAAGAGAAAAAATAATTAAAGAAATGAACACGTATAGAAAATGAATTTTAGCTATCAGAAAGTAGCATGCTTACCTTCAGACTCGTACAAGCCTAGCGAATAGCACACAGAGTAAATCTAAGTGATATTTACTCTTTGCTAGTTTATAGTATAAGAATGATTTGGCATGGTCGCCGGGACCTCGAGAGAAATAATGTTGGTGGGGAGGGTAGTTGCAGATGACTACTATAGGGACTGATTTGACCATGTGAAAAATTGTGGCAATTTTGAACATACATATTCAGTTTATTCAAAATATTTTATTTAATAAATTATCAATCTAGAGACACGGCAGTGTGTCAGCCAAGTTCGGAAAAGAACGGTCATGTGTATATTTACACCAATCATTTGGAGCTACTTTTGACCCTCCCATAACTCAAAAACTATTAGACTTAGACACTTGAAATTATAATGCCTAATGAGGCCCACTGGGACACCTAGAATTCCAAATTTCAAGAATAAACCTTTATTGAGTTATTAATGTCTGAAATGTGCCATTTTTAACACTGACTCACATATCAAAAATCTAGAGTACTTTCGCTGATCATAGAATGCTGAAATTTGCCAAACTAGTAAAGTTTGGGCTACAATTAAAGGAAAAAATCGAAAAAGTGAAACTTTCCCTTTTTCAGGACTTAAAATGAAGGGGTGAAATTTATTATAGGCTTAATTAAGATATATTGAAAATACAATCAAGCTAGAATGCTGAAATTTGACATACTAATAAAAGAGAAAATTGAAAAACCGAAACTTTCCCTTATTCGGGGCCGGAAATGAAAGGGTGAAATTTATGAAAAGCCCCCCGAGTTTTAAACATATATTTTATGAGAAATATTTAATAATTATTAATATAAGTGTTTAAATGAAATTATTTAGATAAATTGAAGGATAAAACTTTTCAAAAATTAATTATATCTGACCAAAAACATAAATGTGAAAAAGGGGCCAAGTTCGGTAAAACGGCTTCAAACGAGTTGGGATCTAAACGGGTACCAAGTTACATAGCAGTTGCTTAAATCATGTATGTTTATTTGCATCAAGCAGAAGACAACCTCTTTATTTCTCTTTTTGCTTAGATCATTGCTATAGGAATGTACAACTTTCTTCAAATGATTTAAAAGAAAATTTGTTACGTTCTTTGATATTAAATTTATCACTTGTCAAGTTTTATATCCAACTAAATTGTTTGTGTTAATGTGAAATAAGTGACCCAGTATCCCTAACTCATAGTAAATCCATATTAAATAAAATATCTATTTACTCTTATCTTTATGTTTGTAGTAGGTATAAAATAGAACTAGCAAAGCTAAATTTTATGCTTGTATTTTCTTGTTTGCGTCGTTTAAAGAATTATTTAACTAATTCCATGTTAAACGAAAGATTATGTAATTTAGGTATAATTCATGTTGAAAAAAAATTGCCAAAACTTTAGATTAAGAGGACATAATAAATGAATTTTCACTTCAACATAAAAAAAATACGCGATATTTGCCAAGACCCCCCTCTCCCCCACGTGAAATTGGGTGAGATTCGAAACGACCCTCTTACCCCCCCCCCTAAACGCCTCACGTAATTAAGGGACGTAATTGTGGACATGGATCACTCCAATTCTCAGCTGACGAATTGTTTGTGAACCCCTGTGGTAAATTAAATTTGAGGAAAATGTAAAAACTCTGTATGATTTCTTCAAATTTTATTAATTTGGCAATTTTGGTCATTGAACGGTTTAAGTTTTATTAACATTTAGCACTGTGTAGAAGTTCATCATTAATACAAACATGTTTAATTTTTGTAAAGAAATGAGTATCTATTTGAGAAAGAAAAATTGAATTTTTTCTCAAAATCAACTTGTGATATATAATCAACTAATTTTACTAACATTAATTTAGGTCATTTATCAAAGATTTTAATAGATATGTTTATATTGCATGTGGAGGGTCTTGCCCACTCGGGAGTCGAACCCAAGCACTAGTAAGCTTTCCGGCCAACTAGTCAGACCCTAGTTGAGACCATCACCTCCAATGTTTAATTTTTAACCGACTTCAAAAAAGGAGGAGGTTCTCTATTCGAGTGATTTTTTTTTTTTTTTTTTTTGTGCCTCATATCTCCGCCAATTGTCAACCGATTTTGAATTTTTTTTTGCATTGGGTCCAGTCTAGCTTCCGATTGGTCCCATTTTTTTTCGTTTTTTTTTCATAGGTATTAGACCTTTTTTATTAGGTTTGTTTAGACCTAACCTCTTTGTTTATGAACCGATTTCGATGGTTCTTTTTTTATCCGAAAGGGGGTGTCTTAGGGATGGTGTCATATTAATTTGGTCAAGTTGTGATGATATGATCAGTATTAATAACATCACTAAAAATAGAAAAATAAAAATAATTTTTAAGAAAAAATAAAAACCGACTTCAAAAAATTAAATGCAACAAATAAAATACACTAAAAGGTATAAAATAATTATTATCTTATTTAGTTACAACTAAACGACGAAATATTAACATGAAATTACTTTTTGAAGTTGGTGCCAAACATATACCTTTTATGAATCGCACTCGACGGATCTTACTTAGTACGTTTGGCGGGTACGCTCGCTTATAGGTATAGTTTGTTTGGCACCGACTTCAAAAAGTAATTTCATGTTAATATTTCGTCGTTTAGTTGTAACTAAATAAGATAATAATTATTTTATACCTTTTAGTGTATTTTATATGTTGCATTTAATTTTTTGAAGTCGGTTTTTATTTTTTTCTTAAAAATTATTTTTATGTTAAGGGAGAATGTACACCATTGTATGTTCTAGGTGAAACATATTAATAAAATAAAATTAAAAATTTAAAAATATAAATTACTAGGTAGATTTCACAAATAAAAGACAAAAATTCTTTTTAGTACGACTCTATATATATTTCGTACTAGCCCCATCTTCAGGAGTTTTCTATGTGAACTTCTGAAGATAGGCTCGTAACCCGAAATATATACCTACCTACATAGTCGTGCTAACAAGCATTCTTTTATTTTTGAAATCTACCTAGTATTATAATTTATATTTTTATTTTACAAAAAATTTGACAAATTTCAAATTATAGTTTCATCAGAATGGACTTTTTACAGCATTCTTTTATTTAATTCATTATCTTATTTGAATCCATACGCACAGATACACATAGAGGTAGATAGATAGATATTTATTTTTTGCTTTGAGATCTTTTAAGAGATATATGGACCGTTTATTTTAAAAATGGTCTAAGTCCATTTTTTCTTATTTCGAGATATTTGTATATATATTTTCATAAATACCTATATTGGTATATTTTTATTTTGACGAATTCATCAGGATATTGTACTCCATTGACTGGGATATTATAAATATAAAAAGATGACATCTACGTCTAATTAAATCGGATATTAACTCATTTTTTTCAAAATTGGACTTAGAGACCACTTTAAAATAAACGGTCCATTAGAAATTATTTTCCCTCACGTTTGAGATTTTCTAAGCACGATAAGCTTCGCCTGCCTCCCAAGCGTACAGTACAATATCCTGTAGGGTAGGCAACCATTATTGCATTAGAAACGCTAGCCGAAGAAAGAACCTATCGCGAGAAGAGAACTATTAGAAATACATTTCATTTCTACCCAAACAATTAAACCGAAATATTATTGAATTCATTGGACATCGGATATAGTTTTTTCATTTTTTATCGACTAAAATGGAGAATAGTCGCTGAACATTAAGAACTATAGGTACCTAAGCAATGTTTTTTTGTCCAAGCTGTCTGGCTCCGAAATTTCCTCTTATATAATTTTTTAGGTCCATGCTCTCGATTAGATAAAAAAATGCGTTTCCAAACAAGTCCTATGAGATTCCTCAATGTTTCCATGTGACGTTTTGGCGGCTATTCTCCAATTTTATTTTATCAACTAACTCTTTTATTAATGTTTAAAATTTATAGTGAGACATTTTCAACAAACAATCCCCGCCTTACTGCGTTTCTTGTAATAAAAAAATGAATATAGACCATCTTTTGATAGAGTGTCCTTTATATAATACCCTGAGAGATAGATTCAAAATTCAGGGAAATGTGAAGAATATTTTGGTAGATCCCAAAAAATTTAACAATTTATTTCAATTTTTAAAAGTAACAGGGTTTTTCTCCCAAATTTAAAATATAGTTTTCGACTTATTTTTATTATTATCTGTTTTGGTTGAATTTCTTACTACTATGTATTTTTGCTTCGTAGATATTTCTTGTAAGTTTTGAATATGGAAAATGATTTGTCGGAGGTTTTGTTTTTCTGTTGTTCTCTATTTGCTATATTGTTGATTTTGATTTGTTGTTGTTGTTTCTTTGTCTTTGGTTTTTGTTTTGTTTCTCTGTTTTTCTTCATTTCTTAATGTATAGAAGAGTGAAAATAGAATTGAAGAGAGGAAAAAGAAGTCAGGAACTCGGTGGCACTAATGACCTTAGTAGTTGATATGCCATATATTATGTAAAATAAATAAATAATATAGTGGGAAATAAGGACAACTATTTTGTGTGATATTTTTTATTTTTCCACCAACGTTTCGACGACTTTGCCAACTTCTTCAGGGCTTCAAATTGTTAAATTACACATTTGCTTAAAGTACATTTCTTTTACCTCCGTTACCATTGAAGACTATCAGAAACTTAAATTTCAAAAATTTTGGCACATTCACAAAAACAATTTTTCCTTTTTTTATATTATATATACTAACAATTATATTAGATAAAAAGTCTTAGAAATAACACAAATAGAATCAGCCAACACAGTTTTAAAATAATAGAACGGAATCCTTTTGCTTATTCATCTTGACAAATTCAAATTCAATTATATAATGTAACTATTTGAAGCCCTGAAGGAGTTCGCAAAGTCGACGAAACGTTGGTGGAAAAATAAAAAAACATCACAAAAAACTTGTCTTTATTTCCAATTATAAACTTTCAAATTAATACACATTATGGACGGAAATGATAATAATTACTCATTTATTTTAATTTGTAGATCAGGAAGTTACTTTTAATATGGCTGGATGGTTAGGGCCATTTTAAAAAATTAAATACAATTTAATTTCTGGCAGGATTGAGTTTATTGAGAGAACTGTTTCAGCGCTAATTCATATTCATTTACAATTTCGGCTTGTACAAATAAATTTTTCTATTTATCTCCAAATGGGGACATATCAATTATATATTTTTTGTATTTTTCATCGAAATAGGCTCATTCATAAGTGTAAAATTATTACTCAGTACGAAACGAGAGAATCTCACCGAGCTGCCGGAGAATTGAATTCTTGAAAAATTTTCTAATTATTTTTATGGCCGGGATAGCGCTCGAGATCAAATGATAACAAAATCTGTATATTTTCAAAATAAAGAGCTTATTAAATTCTAGGAGTTAGAGCTACAAAACCTCTGGGTGAAAAATGCAGAAAGAAAAAAATTAAAGCTTTTGAAGCCGCAATGACTTGAAATTTGTTACGTGTGATTGTATTAGTAAACTGTATATTTTTTAACTTTTAAGGAGTTAGGTGTTGGTTCAAGGTGAAACATTTTTTAATAATAAGAAATCAAGTAAAATTACTAGTTAGTGAATTTTTTTGTTCTAATTAAGAAAAGGAGGAAAAAAATTGTTTTTCTATGCCTTTGTTCAAAATGAAGAAAGTTTTTGAACACTACTGTGGAGAGAAGAAGGAAACATTTTATTTGTTTCTTTCATTGACCCTTTGAAACCCTGAAGAAGGAGGGAAAAATCCTCTGAAACGTCGGTTTGAAAGGAAAGGAGGAAGGATTCCAATAAATTACACCTTATTTGATATGTGTTATTTTTTTCTTTCCTCACTACCTCTGGGCTGCCTTCCATTACATTCAATTACTAGTTAGGTTTCACATAAAATAAAACAAATATATTTTATGAGCTTATGAGTTTTCTATCTCGAAATATATATATCGAGATAAAATCTCATAACATATATTTGTTTTATTTTAGGTGAAACCTATCTAGTAATTTTACTTAATTTCTTAAACTGAACCTTCCTGCCATGTTTCACCTTTCTATCTCAAACTGTTCGCAGATATAAAATTTTGAAATCGTCAAAATTTGCGGATGTTGAAAACTTTCCAATTTTTTCCTTAAGGAAAAATCTAAAATAACACCGATAAAATAATTTCCAAATTATGATAATAATTATCAACACTGCCTGGATTCAGAACGAAAAAACAAAAACTATCTTTGACCAAGTAAAATTTTCTGCAAAGTTGTTGATTTCATAAAAGGAAATCACTGATGATGTTTGCTACTGAAATTTATTTATGATGTTTTTTTCGTTCCTGCTGCATGTCATCAAATTTTCATTTGTAGCAGTAGGTATAATGTTTTTAGAACGAATCTATTTTTTCTCTTTAGTTTTATGTAAGTGGATAAAATAAATGTTGAATCGCTTCATTTCACCAATCAGATCTTCTCCAGACTTTTCTTTGTTTTATGAGCTAAATAAAAAGAACAAATGCTTTAAACTTAAACAAGAATATTTATTTACATGTAGATTGAGAGATTCCCGTTGAGTTAAATAATATCGACAGATATATGATGACGTTTGGTAATGCCTTATCGATTCTACGAAATGGAAAAAACAGCGACCAACTAGACAAAAGCATACTCGAGTCCACTTTTTCTGAGAAATTCCAATTTTGCGAGTTGAAGCGAATGTGGGGTCTTAAGTGTAATTGCATTGGCCAATTGGTCTCTTTGTTTTGTTTCTGACACTGATTTATAACAGCAACACTTCGCAATCTTATTTCACCCTCTATTCTTAGATTAAGTCAATTTTCCTATTCCTTCTTAGATTCAGTAATTATTGATGTTTTTTTTAAACTAGAATTGAATTCATTTAATTATTAATAATCTGTAGATAAAGCCTGTTTAAACTATAGTCTCAAATAAACATGACAAACATACATAAAAATTGTTTGTGTGGCTACCTTGGCTAGACAACGAAATGAATTTTCTCTTCCCAATCTGGTATTGACCCCAGGAGAAGTGACATATAAAATATTTCTAATTAAAAAGACTGATGATGAAGGTTAAACCTTCGAAACTATAGTCTCAAACGAATAAATTATACATATATTATATACATTAGGGTGATGACTTTTTCTATTTTTTTCTCAAAAATTATTTCCTCTAGCACAAATGGATTAATTTTTGCCTATAATGACTAAAATGAGGTATATTCCATTGAAATATTAAACCAGACAGGTAATCGCAATACTTCCACATTAAATTCTATATATTCTATAGAATATAAATGGGAAAATAAAAAGTTCACGCACAAACCGTTTTTACATTTGTTCCGCCCTGAAGATTTTGATGAACTATCTGCAGTTCTGAATGATAACCCAAAAGGTCTCAAATGCCTGAAAACCCAATGGAAAACAAATAAATCTCAAATCAACATTGCCCGAAGCAACCAGTGCTGTGAGCGTGCTATCAGACTCCTGACGCAAGAAGGACAACCTCCCACTCAGATTCATCCAGTCCATTGACATTATCGTGAATAATTGACTTCCTTGTGTGTTTGATGACACTATATAATGTTGTATATATGTGACTCTAAAGCTTGGATTCACTTTTGTATCTGCTTACAGTGAATTCTAAAAATGGTCAAAAAACTGATGTGTGAGGTTTTTTATCAAATTTTTTGAAACAAAGATTTTATCTAATCTGTAATGAAAACTCATCAAATTATGATGGAGAGAAATGAAGTTGTAAAAAAGTCATCACGCTAATATACATATTTATATTTGATATCAAGCAGAAGACAACCGCACTTTGATTCTTTTTATGATACATACATGGTGACCAATAGATCTCTCACATATTATTGATTAAAAACCACTGATCTAAGTTTTAAATATTATATTTCTTGTCTGATGAACCAGTAATAAATAAATAATGAATCTAATCAGAATATTAGGTTTTCTTCTGAAAAATAAATAATTAAAAGGTGTTGATAGGAATCTCCCAAGCATTAATTTATCTCCTTTATATCGAATTTTTAACTTAGTGGATACTTAATCTTAAATTTATAAATATTTATTAAGACTTGGTTTGAAATTCTGCACGAATTCAATATTTTCTACAACTATATACTCTGATGTAGAAGATAAAAAATGCTTAGTGAGCTTCCCAGAGAATAAAGCTGACTAGAGAAATAAAACTTAATTTATTAAAAAATTAATCTCTGCCATTAGACAACTAACTGAAATATACTGTATTTCTCTACTGGATGTGCTTTTTTTTATCTTTTTCATTTACATCATCATTTTTCTTCCTTATCCTTGATTTAATCTCAAGTGCCTTCGTTAAAGTTGCTCTCTTGTTCAAGGACTTGGGATGATAGGATATAGTACTGTCGATATTGATTGAAATCAAACCAAGAGAAAGCTGGCCTTTAATTAAAATGATTAAAGACGTGATAGATTACATAAATACAGTAAGTAAGTACTCTTAAAAAATGAAAATTTATCAATTGGACATTTGCAATCTTTGTAAATATTTCTATTAAATACGTATAGCTACCAGTATTGATATTAAATATAAAATATTATGTAGGTTCTATCAGAGGAGGGGACAAGAGAGGCGACTACCCTGGGCCTCATAACATAAGTAGTAACTCTTGTTTAACGCGATCCCGGGATTATCGCGATGTTATTATTTTTGAAAAATTTCGTATAAAGTGATTGCCATCCGTGCCTTCGACACAAAATGTATTTTTACATCGAGGAAATAAATGATTAAAGTATGAATTGGACGGTTTATTTTAAAAGTGGGGTAAGTCCATTTTTCCTTATTTCAAGATATTTGTATTTATATTTTTATAAATACATATATTTATTCAATTCAATATTTTTATTTTAAGGAATTCATGAGGATATTGTACTCCATTGACAGGATTATTATAAATATGAAAGGTAGACAACTATGTCTAACTAAAACTATATCTATGTCTAACTATATATACATTTACTCATTTTTTTCAAAATTGGACTTTCACCACTTTCAAATTGAACAGTCCAATTATATAATGGGGTACATTTTTTTTATTTCTGGTGATGATTATTTATTAAAATAATTTTTTTCAAATCTTTTTACAAGTCCCAGATTGATTTCGTGAAATTTCGCTTATCGCGATGATGATCCGAACCCATTCCCCGCAATGAACGAGGATACCTGTATTAGGAGTCTTGAATTGGTAACTCATTTTCTTAAACAAAAATATAGGGAGAGTCGGAGGGAAACCGAGCATGCAAATTAAAACTAAAAGATAAAAATTAGGGCCAGTAGAAAAAAATATAAATCGCTATAAAATTTAAAATATAGGAAATCTTCATTGAAAAGACCAAAATCTGTTAAATAATTTCAGTTAAACTTTTTTGACTAAATTATCAAATCAATATCAGCGATTTCTTCAATTTGCAATTATTTTGAAGTTTTATCGAAATTCATTGATATGGATTAAAAGAACAACATATCGATAAAACATTTTATTCAACAATCTTATTGGTCTTTCGGGAGAATCCCAAAAGTAAATTTACTCGAAAAAATCTCTTTTTTCATTATTTTTTACAAATGTCTGAAAAGAAAGATCTATTCTAATAATTGATAGAGTTTTTCTTTAGGAGACGGACTGGTATAAATATACAATTGGATAGTTTTTAAGGAATTTGGTGTTGGTACTTGGTGAAACATTTTTTAAAATTATTGGATAAAAAATACTTGGTAGGTTTCACATTAAGATATAAAAAATAAAACGAATTTATTTTTGGGGAAACTTTAATCTCGATATAGTATATATTTCGGGTGACTAACCCATCTTTAGGAGAAACAGAAAGTAACTGATGAACGGTTAGTCACCCGAAGTATATATCATCATCATCATCGAGTATACAGTCCTAAGACTGGTTTGATGCAACAATCCGTCTCCACTCGACTCTGTCCCCCGCCAGCTGTTTGACCTCTCTAAATGTCTGGCATCCCATATCCCCAATTATTTGGTTGAAATATTCTAATCTGGGTCTTCCCCTTCCCCTTTTCTTTCCCACCTCCCCCTCCAAGATATCCCTAAGCAGTCCCCCATGTCTCAGTGTGTGCCCCATCATCTGACCTCTTCTCTTCTTCAGACTCTTCCACAGGGTTCTTTTTTCTCCGATTCTTCCAAGAACTTCTTCATTTGTAATTTTATCCATCCATTTGATATTCATCATTCTTCTGTAGCACCACATTTCGAAAGCCTCCAATCTCTTTCTCTCCGCTTTCCCAATTGTCCAGGTTTCACACCCGTACATGGCTATGCTCCATACATATGTCTTCAATAGCAACTTCCTGTTTTCTAAGCTGATTGAGGAGGAGCATAGTAGTTTTTGTTATGAATTAAACCCAATTTTTGCTTGGGCAATTCTTGATTTAATTTCGTTTTCGCTCCTCCCCTGTTATTTTACTTCCTAGGTAGCGGAATTCCTTAACTCCTTCTAGGTTTTCTTGGTTAATTTCGATGCATTCCTGTCTCGTTTGTTCTTTTTTTGTACATACTAGGACCTTGGTTTTATTCTTGTTTATTTTCATTTTGAAGTATATATATTGAGATTTAAGATTCTCCAAAAATAAATTCGTTTTATTTTTTTATATCTTAATGTGAAACCTACCAAGTATTTTTTATTCAATAATACAATTGGATGTTGATGAATAAATGTAAAATAATAAAACCGATATAGTCTTATTTTTTTACAACCACCTTGGACTGCCTTCATCAACATCCAATTGTATATTCTAATAATGTTTTTATTTTTCTCTCTCTAGATTCCAAGCCACATAGGTAATAGATCGAAAATCTTTCGTTCTGGTGCCAAAATAGTTGAATTTACAATAAAAAAACTGATTAGATTTTGAAATTTCTAACTTCAATAGTTTCAAGAGAAAAATGCAAAATATCTTAAATAAATTGAGTAGTAAGAGTAGACATTTAGCTTGCGAGTTTATTTTAAAAAATATACCTTTATGCTTTATGCCAAGTATCAACTTTACTGTTCTCGGAGAAATCACAAAAACTTGGGAAAATTTTACAGATCTGGAAAAACTTTTCAATTTTTAATATCATCAACAAAATCTACTTATACATATTTTTTTTCCTAATTTATCTACCCAACTATTGACATTAATTTGTTGATTATTATCAAATATTTATGTCAATTTATCTGGCAAAATTTTCTAAAGATACATTTACCATAAATTTTATGTAAGAAAAGATAAAAATTGAGTACATATATATAAAACAAGAGAGCATTTTCATGTCATTGAGGAATTCCGATATTTTATTGAAATTCAATAAAAAAATAAAAAAAATAAAATTGGGCTTTTGAAAGAAGCCAGTTGCAGACAGGAGAGCAAAAGAAAAGAATAATTAACAATTTTATCCTTCAATGGACAGCTTCCCCTTCAATTCAATCAATTTCAATGTGCACTCACTATCAGATTGTATTCTCCATACTAATCGAATTCCTAGTTCAGTGAAAAAAAAGTAAAAAGAAAAAACTGAAGGTGGAAAATTGACTTGGGAAAATCTCTCACCTTTTCATATAGAATATTTAATTTTCATAATTATTTTCAATCTTCCTTTATTATTATATAAATCAGAATTCTTCGCTAGATATAGGTATTGATCTTTCAACTGATGTCCTATTTCATCATTTCATTTCTTTTTAATTGTTCATTTATCGATTATAAGAAGGTTAATCACCCATTCAATTCAAAAACAATACGAAAAACTTAACCTATTAAAAATATTTTATTTTCATTAGTCGATAAATGGAATCGGTGATTCTATCAGAAACAAAGCAGAGATTTTTACAGATATTTTCAAGTTTAAGTTCCTCGGAGTCCAAGAAAGTAGGTACTTTAGAACAGGGCTTCTTAAACTTTTTTATATAGCGACCCCCTTCAAGCTTAGGAAATTTTAAACGACCCCCTCCTCCATATAATGAAATATATGTTAACCGTAGATGTAGATGTAATATCGCACTATTTTACAATGTAAATAAAATAAGGATTAAAGAATACGTACCCATTCATTTCACATATATATAATTGGAAACGTTGACGGGATATCGGTCGTAATAAAACACAATAAATAGAATGACATAAAACTATATATATATTTATTCAATAGAAAAAATAAACTTTTGTAACAATTTTTTTATAAGAAAACATAAAACTATATCTATATATTCAATAGAAAAAATAAACTTTTGTAACAATTTTTTTAATAAAACCATATTATTAACATCAAACAATATTAATGTGACTGATGTGATTGTTTATTTTTACACAAATAATTAAATCTAGGCTCAATTTGAGTTAGTGCAGATCGTAATAAATTTTCAACGTTTATTAAAGTTGAACGGTATTTTGATTTTATGTAAGTTAATGTGGAAAAGGCTGATTCACATAAATATGTTGTACAAAATGTCAGTAATTTGTTCATTGCCATTTCCGATAGTAGGGGATATTCTGATTTGATTTCTATCCAAAATTCATGCACAGGCACTTGAGAAAATCTGAGTCGCAAGGTAGTATCACTTGTTAATTCGGCAAATTCTTCTTGTGCTTTTAAGTTTAAAAAATTAATTTTTTCCATTTCAATTGAAAATGGATTGCAAATCCATTGTTGTGTATCGATATCATTGGGAAAATACCTATGCATGTAAACTTCCATATCCTTCAAATGATTAACTATAATTTTTGTTATAGGAGTATCTTTTTTTGAAATATTGTTACTAATTATATACTCGTCAGTAAATGGAAACATTTCGAGCGATCCACTTTCCACTCTGTTCTTCCATATAAAAAGTATCAGATCTTTGCGACCAGCTTTCAGTAGTCTCGCGACTCCCCAGGGGGTCGCGACCCACAGTTTAAGAAGCCCTGCTTTAGAAAATATCTTTGGGGTACTCAACCAAAATGCTGACTTGAACAATGGACCAATAATTTGAAATTTTGGCTAATTCATAAGAAAGTGAATTTTTTAAAGTATTTTACTTAATCCGATTGTATAATAGAATTTTTTAAATTTCTTAAAAATGGCAAGATCGATTGTGATAAAAAATGTTTAGTGATTTGCCATTTATTTTTATCCTCTACAAAAAAGTTTTTATTAATAGATTAAAAATTCAGTTTATTTGACAGCGTTTTTTTATTGAAGCTCTTCTTCAATTTTTGTACAACGTTTCGTCTCTCTGAGACTTTTTACTTTTATTAATAATTTCCGTAAAAATTATTTTTTTCCTTCTGAAAAAAGTGGTCTAAAACAAAAGATGCATTTCCATTAAAGAATGCATTTTGGACAATTTTAATATTTTTTTTTGTTTGCATATTTGATGAATTGGTGGTTTATTTGTTTATCCAAAGAAAAGTTTCGGGCAAAACCACCTAGATTGCACATTTTTAATGAGAAAATCTCATCACAATGCATAATTTTCAGACACCTATTTCTGGAGTCGTTTTCAAGTGATGTCGAAGAAGTCTATTGATAAATGATGAAGGTGCATTCTAATGAGATCTTTTTATTTTATCCTTAAACAAATAAGATTATACTTCGTCCAAAATGAAAATTAATCTCCATTTAGGGACCACATTATTTTATTTCGTTTTAATAATATGTTATTTTTTCATTTTTCCTTTTTAATTTAATGATCTATTTTCAGTTTCTTTTGTATAAGATCTCTATTATAAAACTGTAATAAAACGGACTTCATTAAAGTATCGTATTTAGCTTTTTTATTTAATATAAAAACATTAAATTTTATAAAAAAATAGTATAAATATATTTTTCTAAGGTTTTGTTGCTATTGTCCTTTGTATCTCTTCACTACTAATTGACGATTCAACTCTCACCGACACCCTCCTCGACTCAATGGCTCATAGAAGATGTGTTTCCGCGCTTTCCCTATTTTATAGATACTATCAAGGCAAGTGCTCCTATGAGTTAAAATCAGTGATCCCTACCAAGGCATGCTTTGCTCGTTGCACGCATTTTACTGTTTCCCAACAATCTGTCGCGGTTAAAATGGATAAATGCCGGGCCATTTCATTCGCCAATACGTTTGTCCCCATGAATATTTTTGATAGTTAGAACATTTGATAAAACCGAAATAGAGAAATAAATAAATGTTTTATAATAAAAATAAAAAATATTCAAGTGTGAAAAAAATAATTTGTGAATTAAAATACCGATTCCTCTCTAATTGCTTTATTTTGTTGTTTATAGGAAATTCATTCATTCTATATTGAATTTCTATATTTTCAAAAAAAAAAAAATTCGGTAAATAAATAAATATTTTTCAATTTATTCTTCTTTTGGTATTTGGTTGGATTAAACTTCCTGTTTTAACAAAAGTTCATCTAAATCGATCCCATAACTTCATTATATCCTAAGAGATATATTTTTCTTTTCTTTGCTTTGCTCACTTTTCATTCAGTTTTTTTTTTTACTTTATTTTTTTTTTTAATACAAATTCACTGACACTTTTATTCCATTTTTTTTTACATCTTCACTTTTGTTCGAAAGTGAAAAGTTAAATTTATTTAAGAATATTGAATATAAATGAAAAGTATTAACTTTACAAAAGCAAAAAATATATAACTATTCAGATAAGATTGAACAAAATAAAAAAAAAAAAGAAACTTTGGTGACTTTTATGAACATTATACAATAGGTTGGAGTTAGTTGTGTTTCACAGTGAGGAAAAATAAAATAATTTGAGTTAAATCATTTAGTTTTTAAATTATCAATATATTTCGGGAGTTCATTGAGAATTTAAAAACTAAATAGTTTAACTCGAATTATTTTATTTTACCTCACTGTGAAACACCACCAACTCAGTCAATGTTCTCCTGACGATGAGTTAAGAGCTCGAAATATATAGAGTAAACTAAAAAAAAATCTTTGTATTTTAATTTTTCTCCTTGTGAAACACCACCAACTCCAACCTAATTTAATTTTAATACCACCAACTCCAACCTATTTTAATTGAAAAATGTTTCACTATAAACCCACACTTCGTTCCCTAAGTTTTACGAACATGATTGATTATTCATGGTTGTATAGGAATGATTATAAATACATATAAAAATCATTTTATTTTAATTTTCCTTTTTCTTAACATAATTTGGGATTTAGGGCATAGTTTCCCAAACCCCGGCCATGTATTTCTGTTTTGGGTAGACCCTCTCCTTAAGAAAATAAAGTTTTATTATACGTTTTAAGAAATTTTAATTTATTATAATATTATATAATATACAGAACTCGAATATAATATTTGTATTTATATCTCTCCAAAAAATTAAATTTATGGAACCCTTCCAAAAATGGTGAAGTGATACAAAGGGTCCCCACTTAGGTACCTCACATTTTTGGATTTTTTAAGAAAATTAAGTGGTACTTTTCATAAAATTTTAATTTATTCTAATAGTATATTATATACAGAGCTCGAATATAATATTTATTTTTATATCTCTCCGAAAAATTAAATTTATGAGCAATTCAAAAAATCCTGATGTGATAAAAAAGCCCCCCCCTTACCTCTCATTTTCGGATTTTTTAAGAAATAAAAGTTGTACTTTTCAAGAAATTTTAATTTATTCTAATCGTATATTATATACAGAGCTGATCGATAAAGAAGTGTGTTTGATACAGATCGCGTTACCCGTTATTATACGTTAGAAATAATTAAAATACATAATGTATTTAAAATAAACAATGAAAATAATATTATTCGGTGTTTTTTGCAGCCCGACCTAAAATAGTTAGCTTATCAAATAATTCAAGAAAATAATATTTATTTACTCTTATTTTATAATCGACCCGATTCTAATTAAGCACCCTGGTTAGTAAATATTTGACATTTGAATAGCATTAGTGGGTGTGCATTTAAACAGCTGATAAAATTTCCTAAATGAACATAATTGTTATCCCCCAAGGTGTAAATTTAATTCTATTTTATCAATATTATAAACGATTTAATAGTAGGTAATCTTGTTTTGGAATAGACAATTCAATTTCTGACTATAGTTTAGTAAGTGGGCTGATATTGACGTTAAAGCATAGATGGCTAGAGGCTAGAGTTTAATGTAGGATGTAATTGTATGTTCATGTTTTTGATCAGCAAAACACTAAAACACTAATTGCCATCAATTCACACTAATCCCCTTCAATGTCCGAAGGGTTATTCGATTACGATTTAATGATAAAAAAAGTAATTCAAATATAATTGTTATAATGAGAGTGAAACTTAAATAAGACAAAGTTTCGAAATAAATTTATAATTTTATACCTATATATGTGTATGTATAATTTATTATACTATTATATTATTAACTTAATTAATGATCCTCAAGGGTTTTTCGAGTTAAATGGTGAAAATGCTATAGTTCCAAAAAAGTCTTAAGAGACACACTTGCATTATCGAAGAGATGAATAGAGACTGATCAAGCAAAAGGGAGGAGTCGTAGGTGTCTCTGCATCCGGATCTTAGTGGATTGAAGATTTAAGTGCTGTAGATTTCGTCAGAGAGAAAATTTCTTCATCCCAAGAGGGCAGACGAGATTGAGTCGCCCAGCATGGACAGCTTATCAGACATCTCCAGGATGTTTGATCTAAAATCCAAACAGAATGTCTGTAAAAAATGTATTATTGCGCCTAGATGTTAGAAAACATTAAGTCATGGTTGCATTAAAGCTAATTAAATTCTGAGAGTCCCATTTTTCTAATTAGGTCGGTAATGTTTGAAGAAGGGCCAGTGCTGAGGTTATCCGAAGTGAGAGACCATCATGGAGGGTGCATTAGTCCCCGTAACAGTGACTGAAATTTGGAATCAGGCTAAATTTGTTGTTTATATATTTTAGGAAGATCGAAGGAGAAATTACTCAATCCTAGAAAACCGCATTTGTATACCTTTAAAGTGAAATCAAATGTAGCTAGCTTGGGAAGACGATTTCTAAGCATATCACATTCTAATATATATAAATATATATATTGCCTTCGGCACGCCCTCTACAGCTCGGCCCTCCGGGCAGGTGGCCCTGGCGGGCAGCGTCTCGGCATGTGATTATTAAGTCTGTAATATATATTTGTAATATGTTGCCCCCTCTTTCGCCCCCACGCACTCATTTTGGCTATTGATTTTTACAGCATACATTTTATATAGTCTTAAAAACTAACATTACAAAATTTGATCTATATCGGAAAGAGTATTAATTTTTTGCACCCACTCACATTTTGGGAGGTTGAAATTATTTTTTAGATATTTGCAAATAAATAACTCTCAGTTTTCTAAAGAGTAAATGTACAAAAAAGCTAAAAACATATATTTTGCCCCCCCCCCCCCCCATTTTGCCCCCATACAGTCAATTTTAATAGTTTATTTTTACAGGAATAGTTTCTTAAAGTAATCAAGAATAACTCTACAAAATTTGATCAAGATCGGAGAGAGTTTTAATTTTTGCCCCCACTCACATTTTGGATAGTTGAGGGGGGGGGGGTCGGATTACAAAAAATCTTGAAATTATTTTTTAGATATTTGCAAATAAATAATCCACAGTTTTCTAAAAAGTAAATGTACTAAAAAGCTAAAAATTTCTATAATTTGACCCCCCCCCCCCCCTTCGACCCCCATACATTCAATTTTGATAGTTGATTTTTACAGGAATAGTTTCTTAAAGTAATAAAGAATAACTCTACAAAATGTGATCAAAATAGGAGAGAGTTTTAATTTTTCACCCCACTCACATTTTAGATAGTTGGGAGTCGAATTTCAAAAAATCCCTAAATTACTTTTTAGATATTTGTATTTAGAATTTTATTAAGTAAAAATCAAGTAGATATCTTATCGTTCTTAATTGAAAATGCATAATTAGTGTAAACACATTGCAAGGATATTTTGCCCCTTTTGACCCCTTTAGAGATTGAATTTCAAAAAATCCAGAAATTAGTTTTTAGATATTTTAATTTAGTATTTTTATAAGCAAAAAGCAAGTAGATATTTTATCGTCCTTGAGAGATATCGCATAATCAGTGAAAACACACTTTGCCCCCTTTGACCCCCTTAGGGGTCGAATTTCAAAAAATCCTTTCTTAGTGAGCCCCTATGTCATAGATGTAATATCCTCTCCAAATTTCATGTTTCTATGTCCAGTGGTTCTGGATGTTTTGATGATGAGTGAGTGAGTGAGTGAGTGTATCGGGCAAAGAATTTTATATATATAGATTAACATTTAAATGAAAGCGAAAGTTAAAACTTTTATCCGGTCACTGCCCTATTTTGGTGCACTTGGGACTAGACTCGTTTTGATAGTGAACCAAGAGTTGAAAAAAAGATACAGGACCCAGCCGGGTATGATCCGACATCTTCTGCGTTAAGCCCGCAGATGCCTTCTCCATTTAGGCGATGGATCCCCTGACTAGATCCTATAATCAAATCTCATATATATTCAACTCTCTAGTTCAATCTCGTTTTTCTTCTATTTTCCTAATAGTATGGTTGTTATAAATTTACTACAATTCTCATCTGTCTGATTCTTTGGGAATCGAAACAGATGAATTTTGTTCAGTTTTTCAATAATAAATTTTATTTAGAATGTTTATATGTTAACATTTAAATGAAAGCGAAAGTTAAAACTTTTATCCGGTCACTGCCCTATTTTGGTGCACTTGGGACCAGACTCGTTTTAACTTTCGCTTTCATTTAAATTCATCTGTTTCGATTCCCCAAAGAATCAGACAGATGAGAAGTGTAGTAAATTTATAACAACCATACTATTAGGAAAATAGAAGAAAAACGCGATTGAACTAGAGAGTTGAATATATATAAGATTTGATTATAGGATCTAGTCAGGGGATCCATCGCCTAAATGGAGAAGGCATTTGCGGGCTTAACGCAGAAGATGTCGGATCATACCCGGCTGGGTCCTGTATCTTTTTTTCAACTCTTGGTTCACTATCAAAACGAGTCTGGTCCCAAGTGCACCAAAATAGGGCAGTGACCGGATAAAAGTTTTAACTTTCGCTTTCATTTAAATGTTAACATATAAACATTCTAAATAAAATTTATTATTGAAAAACTGAACAAAATTCATCTGTTTCGATTCCCCAAAGAATCAGACAGATGATAATTGTAGTAAATATATATATATAAGAGGACAAATGCAGAGCCTGGCTCGTACACTTAAGAGATTTATAAATAGTGGGAACATTTTAAGACAATTTTATATATTTTTATAGCGTGTGTCTAGTTAAAATTACAAGAGAAATGTTTATTGGAATATTAAAAGATTTATTCATAAGTACTACTTCATTCGATAGGGCCGTGAAATTGTTTTTATCTGTCATCTAAATCAATTTGTTTACTATATATCGATCATCTAAATTTTACTAAGCTGCTTTTGTGAAGATTTACAGATTTTAAATTGCTGGGTAAAGTTCAAGTTGATGCGAGATAACTTTGTAGGCTCTTAGATTGCGCCTAGGTTGTTGAAATACAAGTCCCATGATTAATTGGATATTAAAAGTTCTACTACAAATACATTAGTATACACCTTGAGGGCGTGGATAATTTTTTATCTTCTCCACTTCTTTGTGGGACTCCTATTTTTTTTTCAACTTTGACAATTAGACTATCTGGAGATCCGAAAACTAGTTAAAAAATAAATTTTAAGTTTCTAGCTTTAATAATTTAAAAGCTACAGGCATGTTAACTTTGGGCCATACCTCTAAAGAATAGGCAAATCAAATGAAGATCATTGCATAAAATTCCAAACAACAGACAGTCCCATAGATTTTTATATTGTACCAAATTATTGTAGAAAATGATCTTTAGTTGAAAATAACATAGGAGTGAAGGTGGAAAAACAAATCTGATGAAGCTCATGTTAAAGGATGAGTCAAATTGGAAGTCCTTAGCCGATATGCCCAGCAAAATACTTACAAGTTAGTAATTAGGAGTGATTAAAGTGGCCTCTCCTCTGAGCAAATGCCTTGAGGTAGTTCCAGGTGGGAATTATTTTTTCCCGACCAGATACGAGGGGGTTTATTCGGTTAGGAATCCGACACTATCGTGTGGACATATGCATGGTACATCTCTCCCGCTATGTTTTAATGAGGATTCATTCTTAATTTTTACAATCGATCCACAAATTCAAACAATAATTTATAATGATTTAAAGTTTTTTTTTAAAGTAACTTTTGTGTAATTACAAACACTTTAATTAATTTTCCATTTACTCCGTGAGAAAAGCGTATTAAAACAAATGGCATGTTTTGTCAGTTAATTTAAATAATTTCTTATTTTTTTGGATTTAATTATGACCTTTTGAAATGTAGCAATCGGCTCGGTCGACATCCCCTGTTATTTTGTTTCTATTTATTTCATTTTTAACCGACTTCAAAAAAGGAGGAGGTTCTCTATTCGATTGATTTTTTTTTTTTTTTTTTTTTTTTTTTTGTGCCTATGTTACCTCATATCTCCGCCAATTGTCAACCGATTTTGAAATTTTTTTTTGCATTGGGTCCAGTCTAGCTTCCGATTGGTCCCATTTTGTTTCGATTTTTTTTCATAGGTATTAGACCTTTTTTATTAGGTTTGTTTAGACCTAACCTCTTTGTTTATGAACCGATTTCGATGGTTCTTTTTTTATCCGAAAGGGGTGTCTTAGGGATGGTGTCATATTAATTTGGTCAAGTTCTGATGATATGATCACTATTAATAACATCACTAAAAAGAGAAAATAAAAAATTTTAAGAAAAAAATAAAACCGACTTCAAAAAATTAAATGCAACAAATAAAATACACTAAAAGGTATAAAATAATTATTATCTTATTTAGTTACAACTAAACGACGAAATATTAACACGAAATTACTTTTTGAATTCGGTACCAAACAAACTATAACTAAAAGCGAGCATATCCTCCAAACGTACTAAGTAAGATCCGTCGAGTGCGATTCATAAAAGGTATATGTTTGGCAACGACTTCAAAAAGTAATTTCGTGTTAATATTTCGTCGTTTAGTTGTAACTAAATAAGATAATAATTATTTTATACCTTTTAGTGTATTTTATTTGTTCCATTTAATTTTTTGAAGTCGGTTTTTATTTTTTTCTTAAAAATTTTTATTTCCACAAATACAGGTGCATTGGGTGAATCCATTAATTAATTTATTTTCAAACAACCGGATAATTAATGGAACAAAATAGATGTTTTATATAAAAAATTTGCATTACAAAGGGTAGGAAATAATCATTATTATTATTATTAAAAGGTAATCCCAACAATAGACGAATTTTCGCTATTGAATGAATTTGGACGATTTTTGTTTTAATTAAATTTATTATATTTTACATAAGTCAAATCTGCAATTCATTCGCCCAAAATTGGGATCACCATTTTTTTTAACTTACCTATACAGAGTGTATATATGTAATGAGAGGAGTTAATTCAAAGGGTGGTTATATGGTATGATAGGTATTATTTTTCCAAACTTGGTATTTACATTGATAGGTTCCATGTAAAATTTCAATTCTATGGGTCAAGCCGTTCCAGAGATATAAATTATTTAGTAAAAAACAAACATTATGGAGGATAGCTGGTAAAAATGCATTTCTGGACATTTGTTAATATGAATTTTTCCTTATTTTAATTCATATAATCACCCACTGGATTATCTCTGAGTATTACAGAAAAAAAATATAGTATTTTGAAAAATTCAATCATCACGGAAGGAAGGTTATTAAAAAATAAACTTCAACGGATCGTTGCTAAACTTTATCCAAATTCATTTGAAATATTAATAAGTTTATTCCTTTATTATTAATCAGATATCAATTGAGATTTGCAGTTCATGTTGACTTTAATTCTTAAATAATGATCGATTCTCATTTAACAGTCGAGGATTAACCATTCTACATTCGATTTTTGACATTTCGGTTATTATTGGTAACCATTGGCGAAGACATAAAGGAATCGACTTAAAATCAAAAATAGCGATCGATTCTCATCCATTACTTGAGGAATAACAATTCTACATTAGATTTTTGACTCTTCGATTATTATTGGTAACCATTGCTGAAGACATAGAGCAATCAACTTTAAAATCAAAATAACGATCGATTCTTATCTAATACTAGAGGAATAACCTTATTGCATTCCATTTTTGATGTTTTGACTATTAATGGCAACCTCTACTGAAAACGTGGAAGAATCGAATAAAATCAAAAAGACTAAATTCTTTTTTGGTAAACAACTCAATCTTGATTGGGCCACGGTTTTGACAGCCCTGGTTTAAATCGAATGGGATTAAAGAAGGATATGAGGAATGATAACTTATTTTTTAAAAGTGTCACAGATATTATAATTCCTGACTATTTATCTATTGACATGTAAGAACGGGCAAACATCTAAAAGACAAGTCCTGACAAGTTTTATTCCAGGAAAGAAATTATCAATTAATTGTGATTGTTCTAGAGAACCCCAATTCCTTGTCTCCTTGTACTAGAATGATAACTTATAATTATAAGTCTATATATAGACTTGGTTAGTGTCGTAGCATATAATTTACTGAAATATTAAATATTTTAGAAAATGAAAACATGCGATGAAGAATATTTTTTAAATATTAGAAACTTCATTATTTTTTTTTTTTATCTTATATAGTTGAGCTTATAATTTTGCTTTTAGTGAATTTTATTCTTGAAAAAAGCTTCACGTATTGTACAAATGTACTTTCATATTTCGAAAAAGGGAATTAATATATCTCTACATATAAATCTCAATGTTTTAAGGAAGTTCATGACTTTATGTTGGTCCACACTCATTACAGTGCACGGGCCACGGGTTGGACAGCCCCGTCCTATGTGATTTTTATATATGTGTTTGTATATGTGAGGGTGTAGGAATCAGATTATATCCGGACAAATTTTTGCAGTCAACAGGGTTTGAAATCGGGCCTCCTGCTCGGTAAGCAGAGATGTTACTCTCTTGTTTTTAATATAAAACAATTTTCGGGGAGAATTCTACACCTAGTGCTGCTTGTTCTTGTGAGCGTTCCGATTCATGTTCTGTTTTAGCCTTGAATAATGGACATTTTAGCTTGTTAAGGGGTGGATCTATAGCAAGGACATAGAATTAATGTATTGATCAGTCAGGCTTTAGTGTGGAATGTAACATCGATCGCTTTCTCCATTTTTCATTGTTTATTGTAAACGTTACAGGAAATTCGATTAAGTAAACTAGTTTAATCATGAATAACCAAACACTCTCTCCGCATGTATTTTTCTCTTTCTCCTTGAAATCCTTAATCATTCTTATCTTGGCGTCCTTTTAATAAATCATTTTGGCAACTCGGCGTATTTCGCTCGCTCTCTTCGTCTGCCTCGGATATATTTCTATGTCCTTCGAAATACATGGGGCGATCTATTTTTAAATATGTATTCGCATGCCCAAGACTTAGAGAATAAAAAATCTATTCCATGTACAAGGAACATAAAAGGGGACATTTATCTCATTCGAATGAACGAAAACCCATTTTGCTCTTGCAAACTGATGGATCTCTGGGAACTTTCAAAATTGCCTTATTTAAGCACCAACCATCCTTTTATTTACATTCAAACCATTCCTTCTTCTCTCCATCCTACTCTATTATCTGAAATCTAATTTCTTAAATTTATACGAAATTGAGTTTTAATGATAAAGCCGATATCCGTTTATTTGTAATTATCTACTAATATTAATTAACTTAGTAAATATGTTTTAATTATTCGAACTATCATGTGGGATTTTTAAGATATTTACCTTTAAAATTATAAAGGAATTCCCAATATGTTAGATTAATGAACTTAAGAATGGGGTGAAACAACCGATGCACATAATTTTAAGCTTTGTATCTCTGATGGGATTTTACTTCGCCAACTTTTTTATCCCTATGACCTACAGAAACTGGAACTCGCTCCCAGCCACCGTCTTCGCCGCGACTTATAACCTTCAGCTGTTTAAGACCCATATCCACAGATACCTTCGAGCCCTGCCCAGCCCATAAAATCCCTCTTCTTCTTTTCACCATGGAGGGGCCAACCCAGGCCTTTAGGGGATATACCTATTTGGTGTAACTCCTTCTCTCATCATTCTCATTAAAATAAATAAATAAATAAATAAACATACCTAAACTTCAAATTAATTCACTGTTTCCAACCTTTTTGTATTTGCGCGCTCCTTTTCCATTTTGATTTCAGATCCTAAAAACCTGCTAAAATCGTCATAAAAAGGCATTATAATATATGCTTCCTCCAAGGGAGTCATTAATTGTTCAAATTATTGTAGCTTTTGGATATATATTGCAATATTAATACAGAGGTACTTACCTAAATACCAAATGTATAACATTTTATCATCAGAACCAAAGGGGAGTTCAATTCAAAATCCACGAATATATGTATTTTTTTCGAATTCCTATCACTTAAGTCAAAAATATAGGTATGTGAATAATTTTAAATAAAAACTATTTTTGTCTAACTATGAATGTTGGTAAAAAGATTATTTTATTTTGTAACATATCCAGGGATTATAACTTTTTCTATGTTAAATAGCTTTCTTTTTCTCTTATTTAAGGTATATAAAAATGTACTTTAAATAAATAGAAAAAGCTGAACATAAGTTTTAATATCTAAATAGAAAGTTTCTTTAATGGTGGAAAAAATATAAAAATGTATGAGTGGATTGCAAAATTTTGGCTTTTCTTATTGCAAGTCGGAGAGATTTTTATCTACAGGTTTAGATCAACTGCCCGGAAAGCATGTTGATGCTCGGATTCAACTCCTGAGAGGATGGACCCCCACTGATAAGCAATATAAAATTATTTCTACTAAAATGTTTTAAATTTTGAATCTATCTTAATAAAAATGTATATTTTAGAAAATTTTGAAATATTTAATATTAAAAAATTTTTAGGTTAAAGTAGCATAAATATTTAAAGTGATTAGCGGATCCATGGAGGGTTCAGAAAGTATTTTTTATTCATGTGTTGTATGTCTACGTATCATAATTTAGTTTTTTCAACTTAATTCCATTCTTTTCCCCTCCCCTCTTTTCTATTTCATGGCACTATTATGACCCACAGTTTGAGAATCGCTGCATTCATTCAATATTTTAAAATTTGTAAATAAAATTTTGAATTAGCTCAATCACTTGCAGGTTTTATTACAAAACAATAATTAAGACCCCTCTCCTTAAATTAAAAGTTTTTTTATTTTCTTGCCCGTTAAATTAAGGACTACATTATATATTATTATATTTGGAGATACCTATTGGAAAGTAAATAGAGCCCTGGCATCAGCTTCTATTTTACGTGAGTATAATCATAACCAGAGTGAAGTTTTAGCTTGGATTACCTAGATAATACGAGGAACATTTTTTTCAAAAGAAGACGTGAAAATTTTGTAAAAAATAGTTTCAAAGCCGACAGTAAAACTTTAAGCCAATCATTTATTCTTGTCACATCAGAAGGTTCCACGGTTCGCGACCTCAGAGTACTGGTTCCCTGAACTTGCTAATTCTGCTATAAAAAATCTGACACATACAAGTATATATTTCATTTATTGACTGAACCCGAATAATAAATAAAAATATTAATTTATAAACCTGGTATCTATTTTTACTTATTTAGGATATCAAATAGTAAAATTTTCATTGTCTATAGATTTCTTTCTTATTAATTTTAGAAAAAAATCTTAATAAAAATAAGTTCACATTCAAAAACTCCATTAGAATCCTGGGCAATATTATAAAAAAATAGAAAAGAGCTAAAAACTCACAAATTTCGCAAACATGGATGGACTCATCTTAAGCCGGGTTTTCACCAAACAGACAAAACAAGAAACACAAACAAAAACTGTTTTTCTCAACAAAAACAACCAATGGTTTGTAAAAACTGAACACTATTTAAAACATTTTTGTTTGGAAACAGTGTTTTAGTAAAAAAAAAAAACACTTTCCCATCTTGAGTCGGTAGATCAAAGGTAAACAAGTTTTTGTTTTGTTTTTTGAAAACAGAACTGTTTTTAAAAATGTCCGTTTGTTGGAAACCCTGCTTTAAGATATCACAATTTCTCCAGAACTTGCTATAAAGATTAATTTTAAAATAAAAAAGCTCGCTTTTTTTCACAATATTCCAATAGGAATCAATCAAGAAATTGGATGCATTTTTTTTAATTTTGAACATCTTTTGTACCTACACTTTTGTCCTAAAATTAATAGGGAAAAATCTATCACAAAATAAACAGACACCCTGTATATATTAATAAGAATTTAAGGGACAATTTTCCTATAATTATAAGAAACGATTGAAATAAATTTTATCAAATGATGGATAAAAACCATTTAATGACTTTTTTAAATAAGAGCCTAAAAATCCGCTCTCTAATCTTGATAATTGTATGAATGATCGATTATCTGTTGGTCAATCGAGTATCCGTTTCCTCGGATGGGCGCCTAAAAGGGGCTGTGATGTGACAGTTTCCAGTGCTGGTGGTGTTTCGGGTTGCCGATGGCGGCCTCTCCTCGGCCCTGACTCATCGTGGAGCGGCTCAAGTGCAGCCTGGTGGGCGGCGGCGGCCTGGATGGCCAAGATGCAGACCTGGAGGCCGGGGAAGAGGTTCCCGAAGGAGAAGCAGGAGGACTGGTTCGGTCCAGGTCCTGGCTGTGCTGCCCAGCAGACAGGTCGCGGTCCTCGGGCCAATCCGCCACCACGGAGGACAAAACACAAGTGAGTCTCTCGCGGACCACTAGCTCTCCTCATACTTGACAAATCACCTCTCACTCTCTTTAGTTCTCCTTGTAGTGGAAGAATTTATATATATAACTAGCTGTTACTCTCTGACTGAGGCATGTCTTCGCAGCTAGGCACTCCAGGTGAGTTGCCCTGGCAGGAAGCGTCTCAGGATAGTCAGAAGTTTGGATTCCAAAATATTAGTTCTTCAACAGTAATTGTGTAAAATTTGGTCCCGATATGAAAATTATGTTATAATTTTAAAGCTTTACCCCCTCCACCCCCCCCCCTCACTTCTACCAATTTCATGTGGTTTATTTTTGCCTCAATAGTTTCTCAAGGTCCTATAGAGTAGTTTTACAAATTTGGACCTAATCGGCCAAAAATTCTAGAACCCGCCCCTCCCTCTATTCGAAACTGATTTGATTTTTCTAGGTATCTTGCGGCTTGTATATTTATGGTAGGAAGTTTGAAATTTCTAGAGAGACTAGAAGTAAATTTATTAATTCAAGTTTTTATTAACCCTTCTCAAGTGCCTCCCCTACCAGTTTGTCCCCATATTTTTTCAAAATTATCGATATTTCTATAATAGGTTCTATTCTAACACGTTATAAGTATCTAGTTCAGTGTTTCCCAAACTTTTTTGTCCCATGTCTCAACTAAGCTTTTCTAAAATTCTCATGCCTCTATGTAAGATATAAATAATTTTTATATTTTAAAAATAAATGATTATTTATATAAATATAATTAAAAAACAAAAAGTTTGTTGATTAATACATATTTTGTAAGGTTCTACATACATTTAAGTGTATTTTATATATTGCTGAAGCTACTTTTACTATCAAATTTCGTTAACATTTAGTTTTTCAAAAATGAGTATAACTAATTTTATAGATTTTTATATTTATCTGGAGAGCCTATTTTTAAATGCCCCCTTTAACAATCAAATTGCTCCCTTGAAGGGCGTGGCCCCACGTTGGGAAACACTGTTCTAGAGAGACTAGAAGTGCCTCATTAACTCATGTTTATTCATTTTTCGATTTCGTACATTCACTGTAACATATAAATGGGTGCAACACTTCTATTTATTGGTGGAAAAATCACTGTATCTGTAACTTCTATTTAAGATAAGTAGAAATAATGAGGTTTTTAACTTCCTACTTGAGTGTCATAGCAATTAAAATCTTTAAACTTGCAAGACCTGAGTGGACAGACACCTATATCTCCACCATTTCAATTTTTTTTTTTTTTTTTTTTAATGTAATCGAATGCAAGAAGGGGTGCACCAGTAAAGATGTAGCCCCTATGGATCACGAAAGACCCTTGCATTACCGAAGAGAAGGGAAAGTTGATTAAGTGAGAGGGTGTAGACGTAGGTGTCTATGCACCCTGGTTTTGAATCAATTGATCAATTTCTCCTTCTCTTCGATAATGTAAGGGTCTTTCTAGATCCATAGGAGCTGCATCTTCATGGTGCGCCCCTTCTTGCATTCGATCTCATTAAAAATAAACTGCAACGGATCGTTGCTAAACTTTATCCAAATTCATTTGAAATATTAATATGTTTGTTCCTTTATTATTAATCAGATATCACTTGCAATTTGTAGTTCATATTGACATTAATTCAAAAATAATTCTCATTTAAGAGTCGAGGAATAACCATTCCACATTGGATTTTTGACATGTCGGTTATTATTGTAACCATTGCTGAGGACATAGAGGAATCGACTTAAAATCAAAAATAGCCATCGATTCTCATCTAATACTTGAGGAATAACAATTCTACATTAAGTTTTTGACGTTTCGATTATTATTGGTAACCATTGCTGAAGACATGGAGGAATCGACTTAAAATCTAAAATAACGATCGATTCTTATCTAATACTAGAGGAATAACCTTATTGCATTCCATTTTAGATGTTTTGACTATTAATGGAAACCTCTACTGAAAATGTAGAAGAATCGACTTAAAATCAAAAAGACTAAATTCTTTTATGGTAAACAACTCAAGCTCGGATGTTGAGCAATATAGAATGATTATTTCTCAAGTACTAGATGAGAATCAATCGCTATTTTTCGTTTAAAATCGATTTCTCTATGTCTTCAGCAATGGTTACTAATAAAATCCGAAACGTCAAAAATCCAATATAGAATGATTATTCCTCAAATACTAGATGAGAAACAATCGCTATTTTTGGTTTAAAGTCGATTCCTCCATGTCTTCAGCAATGGTTACTAATAAAAACCGAAACGTCAAAAATCCAATATAGAATGATTATTCCTCAAGTACTAGATGAGAATCAATCGCTATTTTTGGTTTAAAATCGATTTCTCTGTCTTCAGCAAAGGTAACGGATAAGAAAACAACGCAGTTGCTATGGTTACTCATAAAAATTCCTCCCAAATTTTTAGCATTTCACAGAGAGAAGCCTATCCATTCTTACTTAAGCAAGGCTAAATGAGCTATATTAAAACTTTCAAATGAAAAAATTTTAATGAATTTAAAAAATTAAAAAAGTACCATCTTACTCTAGAGTAAAGTACTTTAAAATATAATTTTACTAAAAACTTTATTTAACCTTTTTGTGGTCCCCAATGTACTTAATTAGGATATTAAATTTCATCAAAATTGGTTAAGTCATTTTCAAGATATTTAGAAAAAACTAAAAAAATACTGAAATAAAGTACTAATGTTTGTGGGCCGATATGTACCAAAAACTAATCAGCGCTTCATTTTGTTAAAGTAATGGTAGGTTTTCAATTTCATTTCAATCGGTGCAACGGTGTGGAAAAAATCGTGGGTCAAAAAAGCGATAACAGACATACATCCATCCATCCATCCATCCATACATACATCCATCCGCACGCACTAAATGAAAAAATCGCACTTTTTGGCCTCTCGACGAGACCCCTTGTAATTTTTGGCAAAACCGTCACGTGCTAAAATTCAACCTAATTGAATACTACAATTTGTGACTTTAATTGAGTCCATGGGTTCCGTAGTCTTTACCTGAGGACCCTTTGAAGCCACGCTTGCCCCGAGAGCGATTACAATACTTTACCCATGCTTTGCATTGGATAAAAGTAAAAAATGTCGCTCGCAGGTCATTACTGACTCGGAACACTTACACACTCCCGGATGTTGAGCAATATTGCATCATGGGGAACCTGCATTTGAGACTTTTGTATTGAAATGGTCGCGTAACTCGAGAAAAATGTCTTGGAACAATCCTCGAAATTGTCTTGGGACATATGTTCTGCGACAAAAGTCGCTAGATGTCTACTAGGCTTAAGATTATCTTTTTATATTAAGAATAAATTTCTTTAACTTTTTCATTAAAATTAAACTCAACTAAGTTTTTTCAAGCTTATTAGGTATTCCATGTAAAGTTCACGAGGGGGTGGGGGGTTATTAGGGGGCAAGGGGGGTGAATGTAACTTATGTACTAGGGAGTGTGGAGGGGGTTGGGGGTGATCCCAGCTTACGAACACCACACGAGGGGGTGGGGGGTTATTAGGGGGCAAGGGGGGTGAATGTAACTTATGTACTAGGGAGTGTGGAGGGGGTTGGGGGTGATCCCAGCTTACGAACACCACACGAGGGGTGGGGGGTTATTAGGGGGCAAGGGGGTGAATGTAACTTATGTAGCTAGGGAGTGTGGAGGGGGTTGGGGGTGATCCCAGCTTACGAACACCACACGAGGGGGTGGGGGGTTATTAGGGGGCAAGGGGGGGTGAATGTAACTTATGTACTAGGGAAATTGGGCTTTATTTTATTACGTTATTATTAAATTTATCTGCTTCGCTATTTATTAATGGGGTGGGTGTGTCCCTCAGTGACTGATCCAAGTGGCACGTCCCTGAAATGGAGAATGAAATTTGAGGTGATGAGTGAAGGATGTAGGGAAATGGGCTTCCTGGTACTAATGCTATAAATAAAGTTATACAGACCAGCGGTTATGATAGACAATGATATTGTTTTATTCCTTAGCAGTACAATTAGTTGAGGTGAGGTAGAGAGTGTCGTACACGGCAAACTCGTTTGTGTCCAGCGGGATTATTGATAGACTCGTCGCTGCTGAAGAACGGCCGGTGAGAATAATATATATATAATGGGTTTGAGCGCCGACTTCGAAGGTGTGCTTCTCGGGTCTCAATGTAGATAATTATATATATATCAGCGGTATGCGCCTTGTATGCCGGAAGTCCTGGTATTAGCGATGAACGTGTACCATTAATACTGGGCCTTAGATGACGAAGGTTACTCGATGAAGAAAGGAATATAGAACATATATATATATATATCAGGAGAAGTTGCAGCTTTTGGCTCTCTCGCTGTGGTAATAATAATAGAATGTGTATTGTCAATTCGCCTCACTCATGTCATGTCAATGACTTGCGGAACTTGAATATAACAGTATTTGTGTAGATATATTCTGAGCACTTGATAGCAGTAGATGCTCACTCTCTCTCCTGACAATGACTTGCGGAACTTGAATATAACAGTGTTTGTGTAGATATATTCTGAGCACTTGATAGTAGTAGATATGCACACTCGCTCTCATGACATGTCAGTCAATGACTTGCGGAACTTGAATATAACAGTATTTGTGTAGATATATTCTGAGCACTTTGATAGCAGTAGATGCTCACTCTCTCTCATGACAATGACAGACTTGCGGAACTTGAATATAAAAGTAATTGTAAGTGTATTCAGAATCACATTGGTAGCAATAGATGTGCTCACTCTCTCTCTCATGACAGATGACGACTGCCGAACTTGCTCATGTCAATGCTCTTCTATATTTGTTAATCGTTGGTCATTTACTATGCTTTCCCAGAACTCATTGGTTTCCCTTGTTTGATGATCAATTGATTGCCTCAATTAGACTTTAATTATGAATAAAAATGAGAATTTAATTAATTATTGAAATAAACTATGGTTCAATCCACAGGACCATTGCAAGTTATTGATTTTTTAAAACAATCCTTTATTTTAATATGTTCATTTATCTGAAGCAATTTATAATTCTTAAGTAAGAAAAAAACTTTTTGCTAAGTTAGAAAATAGGCGAGAGAGTGAATGTATAATAAATGGACCATTTATCTTAATTAATCCCACTCAATTTAGACATTGCTTAAATATAATGAGCGAATTAATTTCTATACCAAATCTCGAAGGGAGAGTTATAACCTTTATACAGAAAACGACACAAAAGCCGTTTTGACCAGAGACCCAGGAGGTAATTCATTTTTATTATATCGCATTAAGCGAAAGCAAATATCAATAAAGCCTCTCGAACCCAAAACAAAAGGACTTATAATAGAGGAAACAAAAGCCACAGCCTAGTGGGAATTCTAATAAAATTAAACTGGACTGTGGTGATAATAACAATACTCCAAACTAATAATTAGATGGTAAAAAACTTATCCAAGTCCTACATTCAAAAAATTATTGAGGCAACCTAAAAGGTGCAGCCGTCGCCTAACCATTGAGAGAGAGTGTTGCATACCCTTTAATACCCTTACTCTCTACTCCAAGTGTTTGTAAGAGGCCTACGCCCTAAAGGCTTTTATCACTAGGGAGGGTGAACAACCCAAGTTAACAGTCTATCAAAAGAGAAGTCGAAAATATAAAATTTAAATAACCATTTCCCGTTTCTTTCCTGTTCAATATTATAAAAATCTTGCACTCGAAATAAATCTTATTGATCTTATAGACAAAATCTCTATTTACTTGATAAAGGCCACGAGCTGAATCTATTGACTTAAGAGAGTGGTGCATATTGTGATTTTTCCTAAATCACTTGAAAATTTCAGTTGTTAAACTCAAAATTTACAGGTCCAAAATTAAAATTAAAATTTTGACATGACAGATGGTCCGACTTTATATCAATAATATAGTGGCCTAGTTGTACTAATTGATGAATACCGAGGATTTTTTGTATAGAATTAAGTTAGTAGTTGACGATGGCCCTTGATAAATAACACCTTTTGACCTCCATGCCTTCGCATTTGAAACCTATCACCTGATCTATTTTTAGCACAAACACTTGTTGATTACAGGGAACACCCCCTTCCAGACCAAACCACTCTTTAATTTCAGAATATAAAGCACAGTTATAATCACATTGATTTTGAATCCAAAAATGGCCCCCGATCTCCTTTTACATTTAAAAATTTCAATGGACCAACCAAAGAATGGGTATCTGTAGAAAAACATCCCGGAGTGAGAGTTTAATTTAAATTCAGGAGTTAATTTCGTTTGTTTAATTGCATTCATAATTTTGATTAATAGCAGATTTATTTTTAGTAGCATCAAAAATTAATATCCTATCTTTGGAGAAACTTTGAACAAAATATTCTATGAACCTACATATATTGTATATGTTTCGACATTAACTTAACTAAGTTTTTTAAACATATTTTAAATTAAATTTAATTTGATAGTGAGTCTGCTTATTTTGGAACAATAAATTAAACCTGGGTTTAATATCGGTCATTAGGTCATTATTTATTACTGAAAATGACTTTTCCCGTAATTAAGTGGTTGCAAATGCTAAGAGAACTCTCATTGTTGCTAATTCAGTGAATAGTGGATACTCTGGTTTCACACTAAGCCAAAAAGAATTCAATGTTTGCTTACAAAACTCGATTTTAAGATTTGTATCACAACTGAATTCGGAAAATTCTTCTTGAACACTTGGGAGCTGTTTCACTTGTTTCATTTCTACAAGGAATGATCTTTGCACCGAGATAAACTGTTCAATATTTCAATCTGATAGAAACTTAATGTGATAAAATCATATGTACTTGAAAACATTACGAAAGTGCCATTTTCTACCCTTGATTTCTAAAAGTTATCTTCTTCATGAAGGCATGAAAAACAATTGATCCGTTATCAATTTTTCTGGGGCCCCACAAATATTTTTCACGAACCCTTTGGAGGCCCCGACACCCACTTTGAGATTCACTGGGTTAGATTATGGCATCTTTAAGTTTCAGTAATTCTTATTTAAAAATGTGTAAAATCAGAAAAAACAATTATTGTCATATACCTGGATATATTGTTGGGCAGATGTGTGGCTAGACCATTTTTTATTTTTTATAAAACCAAAGATACACCGTAGATACATAAATTCAAAATTTTTTATTTAATATAATTGCATATTTTCAGAAGAAGAACACATATCGTCGCCTTAGAGAATAAACCTGCCAACTCACAACATGGAAATTTTACAGTGGAGATAAAAAACAAACAAAATTTAATATTGTTGTAATGGGAAAAAATATTTTTCACATTTTTATTCTACAACTTACCATCGTAATTTTAAGTAGCAGTTTTACTTGCTGCATCTCTTTTTCTTTCGAATGGTATTAATATGTCATATATGATAAAAAATGGAGTTGGCAGGATTACACTCTAAGCCGACGATATATAATAAAAAATTGACTTAGCAGGTTTACACTCTATGCCGACGATATTGAAAATATACATTATTATGAAAAAAGCCAATCGTGCATGTACTGTGAACCAAATAAATAAATGAAAAAGCAAATAATCATTTCAAAATATTAGTAATCAAATTCAAATATAATAAAAATCAAATATAACAAAAATCAATTATAATAAAAATACATTTATTAATAAAAAGTATGATAAATATAAAATTTAAAATTTTATTCATTTTCAAATGTGAAGATTTGTAGCATCTACCCCTGCGGATACAGCCCGCCACCCAGAGCGCTCCATTTGAATGCATATCCTACTAGTCTGCAGGCGTCGCAGTCGCTTGAATTTATTTAAGCGTACAAAGACAAAGACGAAGGCTATACGACAATCTTTGGTGAAATTTTTAAAATTTGGCCTAAAATTAGTCAAAACTGTGCGCAGAAATTCTGTAAGATGTTGATTGGTCATCTGTCAACGATGTTTCGATTTCACGAACTTAATTGTGGAGTACAAAGGTAAATTCATATAAAATCTCAATCATAGTGGAAAAGAGAGGGCGATATAATGCTTTCCCTCTCTCTTCTAACTTTATTAGCAAATAAACTGTAAACACTCGTAATAATTAAAAGAACCCATTGAAGGATATTTGTGTTTTTTAATAATAAATAATAAATAAATAAAGTTAATTTGCTCAAGAAGAGTCAACCATTAGATAGTATCAGTACACAATTGCTCTAGAATTGCCCGTTTTGCTTATTTCCAATTACAAAAATTTAATAGATTTTAAATGATGAAAACTCGAGACTATTTCAAACGAGTCGAGACCCGCATGGACAAGTTAAGACGTGTTGCCGGATTAGTGTTCAAAAAATGTTTTCTCGAATATTTCGAATTTATTCATTTTCTCTGATGAATAAAATATCAATTAAGTAAAAAAAATTATTGATATCTATATAAGATATAAATTATTTTAATTTGGTATAAATGATTTTAGTTATACCTAATGAACTGAAAATTGGTACGCAAATATGTATTTTCACATTATAATGCACCAAATTTTTATCTTATACCTGAGAAGGTTTCCTGAAAATACGAAATATCATTCTTGAATGGTATAAGTTATTGAGCTAAAAATTGGTACGCAACTATGTTACAATGCACTAAATTTTAGTTTTTTAAATGAAAACGTTTCCTGAGGGTACAAAATGACAATCTTGGAAGGTTTTAGTTAATGAGCTGAAAATTGATACGCAAATATATATTTTCACATTACAATTCACCAAATTTTAATCTTATACCTGAAAACGTTTCCTGGACGTACAAAATGCCAATCTTGATTTATTTTAGTTATTGAGCTGAAAATTGGTACGCAACTATGTTACAATGAACCAAATTTTAATTATATATCTGAAAATCTTTCCCAAGAATATGAATTGTCAATATAGAATGGTTTTATTTAATAAGCTGAAACTTGGTACGCAACTATGTATTTTTTCATTTTAATGCACCAAATTTCAGCTTTATATCTGAAAACATTTCTTGTGAGCTTAAATTGCCAATCTTAAATAATTTTAATCCCCAGACAAAAAAGTTTTCACTTTTTCCTCCGATTATTTTATTCAAATATAACAAAAATCTTTTTTCTTTTATTTATTTTTTCTAAATTTGTTAAACTTATTTTTCTAAATACTCTCGTAGCCAATTTATTTTAACCAGACAGGAGTGTTATTGGATTTTCATTCACACGTTGCGAGTTGTCTTTTCATTCAACTGACCACAAAAGAACTAGACACCAGACTCAATTAGTTGAACGAGTTCCATCCCTTTTGTGTATGCCCACAGGAACGTGCAATCCACAAATAAACAATTATCAACTCATCGTCTTTAAGTCGAGAATCGTTTATGAGACTATCATATGACACAGGGCACTCAGAATTATTTTTAATATCATATTTACTTGAAGATAAATGACCATAAGAGTGCTTACTACATTTTTACGTTCCATATGTGGTAATTTGGCGAAAAAATTCATTTTTTTTTTTTAATGAAATCGATATATGAAGTTGAACTGGGAAGATGAAGCTATTTCCTTTGATTTTTTTTCTTTCACGTAGCTGTATCGCGACAATATTAGCAAAAAGTTAACGCTAGAGTATATAAAAAATTCACTTTTTTTAATGAAATCGATATATGAAGTTGAACTGGGAAGATGCAGCTATTTCCTTTGATTTTTTCCTTTCACGTAGTTGTATCGCGGCAGTATTAGCAAAAAGTTAATGCTAGAGTATATAAAAAATTCACTTTTTTTTAATGAAATCGATATATGAAGTTGAACTGGGAAGATGCAGCTATTTCCTTTGATTTTTTCCTTTCACGTAGTTGTATCGCGACAGTATTAGCAAAAAGTTAATGCTAGAGTATATAAAAAATTCACTTTTTTTAATGAAATCGATATATGAAGTTGAACTGGGAAGATGCAGCTATTTCCTTTGATTTTTTCCTTTCACGTAGTTGTATCGCGGCAGTATTAGCAAAAAGTTAATGCTAGAGTATATAAAAAATTCACTTTTTTTTAATGAAATCGATATATGAAGTTGAACTGGGAAGATGCAGCTATTTCCTTTGATTTTTTCCTTTCACGTAGTTGTATCGCGACAGTATTAGCAAAAAGTTAATGCTAGAGTATATAAAAAATTCACTTTTTTTTAATGAAATCGATATATGAAGTTGAACTGGGAAGATGCAGCTATTTCCTTTGATTTTTTCCTTTCACGTAGTTGTATCGCGACAGTATTAGCAAAAAGTTAATGCTAGAGTATATAAAAAATTCACTTTTTTTAATGAAATCGATATATGAAGTTGAACTGGGAAGATGCAGCTATTTCCTTTGATTTTTTCCTTTCACGTAGTTGTATCGCGACAGTATTAGCAAAAAGTTAATGCTAGAGTATATAAAAAATTCACTTTTTTTAATGAAATCGATATATGAAGTTGAACTGGGAAGATGCAGCTATTTCCTTTGATTTTTTCCTTTCACGTAGTTGTATCGCGACAGTATTAGCAAAAAGTTAATGCTAGAGTATATAAAAAATTCACTTTTTTTAATGAAATCGATATATGAAGTTGAACTGGGAAGATGCAGCTATTTCCTTTGATTTTTTCCTTTCACGTAGTTGTATCGCGACAGTATTAGCAAAAAGTTAATGCTAGAGTATATAGTACAAACAATAAGGATTCAAAATTCATAAGGATAAACTTTTTGCTGCCTATGTACCACTACTAGCCAATCCCGTACAACTAACTGCTCGTTTGAAAAATCTGGCAACACTGTCTGAGCTTGTATATATTTTATCATAGAAATGTCAGATAAAGTACATTATAAAGGGAGATTTATAAAACAAAACGTTCTTTATAAGCGATTGAAAGTTATTTCGACAATGGCTGATGCGAAAAAACGTCAAAAAAATGTCCTAAAGTGGGTTAAATAAATGCGTTGTTGCTAGCTTGTTTTTAGTGTAATCCCTTCCTACTTGGATGAGATAAATTTTTCATTATTTATTAATTATTACCTCAGCAACTGTGTTTTTCTTAACAAATTTATTAGTTACTAGCTGCAAGGCCCGCCTTCGGCCCACGTGAATCGTGAGCAACATTTCGCGGAAACCACTGAAACAGACAGACATACAGACAGGAATTTTGTTGAGGGCGTTTTCGTTCATAAATTTGCTTGAAACGCGTGCAACCAAAATTTGGTGTGATTTGGAGCAATGTACAGACAAAACCTTAATTTTATATATATAGATTGTTTAATGTTGGTCTAGTTATTTATAAAAATCATAAGAAGAATTTCTTAATTATAATTAAATATGTATATAAACTTTCCGATATCCCGTATAGTGCAATGTATAAGAGCCTGAAAAACTATCTTTGGAATTTAATATTTCCAGAACTATATTGTTCATAAATTTCGTTTTGCCACTAATCCATGCAGAATTATTTAAATAATAATCTATCTAAATTTCAAAAAGTTCTAATAAAATGCATTTGGTCATACAACTACCTTAAATATATTTTAAACTAGTTCAAAAAACTTGTGATGTCAATGGAAATAGATTCATTTTATGCCCACCTAACCACTCTGGTCTGAATGTATGTAGACTTTTTCGAGCCTCAGGCCGTCTGACCGGTGTGTCGTATCTGGTGGTCTGTTCTGATAGCGTGTAGGAGGTTTAAGGATTTGTAAATTGTTTGATTCATCAACAACGATGAAATGAGATATACCTTGGTTTAAATTGAAATTCGAATATTTTTCCACGGCACGATTGTCAAGAATTTTGACTTTTTGTAAGAGCTTTCTTTATATACGTACCTACATATACTAGTATTTTACGACCTCATCTAACAGATATAATTAAAGTTCTAACCGATTGCTTAAACAAAAAAACAGAAACTGACAAACCCACTAATAATATTCAATCTAACTATTACGAATAATAATAATAAACATTCACTTGGTTGAGCTAATAGGGTTAAATATTTACTAATAGACTACCCAAACTTTCCTAAGAAACTACAATTCATAAAAAAAACAATGAACACAATAATCATCGATCCATAGAGAATGTATATGTATTTATTTATTTTGTTTTTGTTCAGGGAGAATAGTGTAGATTCTAGGTGAAACATATTTAATAAAATTTAAATTTAAATTGCGTTTTGCCGACTCCCAACACTCTTTCAGGGTTAAATTAGAAAAGTGCCGGACCACTTCATTCGCCAATACGTATATCCCCATGACTTCATGGAATTGGAACTCTCTCCCAGCCTCCAACTTTCCCAGCACTTACAATCTTCAAACCTTCAAAACCCGAGTGCATAAACACCTACGTCTCCACCCTCTCACTTAATCACCTTTCCCTTCTCTTCGGTAATGCAAGGGTCTTTCGAGATCCATAGGGGCTGCATCTTTACTGGTGCGCCCCTTTTTGCATTCGATTGCATTAAAAAAAATAAAGTCCAAAGCGTCCATATTATTTAATTAATTAAGCAAGTTCGCAGGCACTTGGACAGGTTTTTAAGGTGTAAATCAACAAAACCTTAAAAACCTGTCCAAGTGCCTGCGAACTAGCTTAATTAATTTAAATTTAAATTTAAAAATATAAATTGCTAGGTAGGATTCATGATGAGATTGTTGGAGGTAATTTTTGTTTTATGTCTTTGATGATTAGCGAATTCTACCTAGTAATTGATATTTTTAAATTTTAATTTTAATTTTATTAGATATGTATTTTTTGAAAAATTTTATCCTTGTGCTTATTCATTAGACGATATGGAAGATTGGCAGAAAATGCTCGTTTTTTCTCTTCTTTTTTAATAGAATTGAATGGAAGAGGATGATGCAGCCCTATAGATCTCGAAAGATCCTTGCATTACCGAAGAGAAGGGGAATATAGATCGAGCGAAAGGGTGGAGGCGTCAGGTGTTTGTGCACTCGGTTTTTGAAGGTTTTAAGATTATAAGTGCTAGGAAAGATGGAGGCAGGAAAAGAGTTCCAGTAATTTTATTAGATATGTATTTTTTGAAAAATTTTATCCTTGCGCTGATTCATTAGACGATATGGAAGAGTGGCAGAAAATGCTCTTTTTTTCTCTTCTTTTTTAATAGAATTGAATGGAAGAGGATGATGCAGCCCTATAGATCTCGAAAGATCCTTGCATTACCGAAGAGAAGGGGAATATAGATCGAGCGAAAGGGTGGAGGCGTCAGGTGTTTGTGCACTCGGTTTTTGAAGGTTTTAAGATTATAAGTGCTAGGAAAGATGGAGGCCGGGAGAGGTTTCCGGTTCCTTGAAGTCATGGGGACAAACGTATTTGGGGAATGAAATGGTCCGACACTTTTCTAATTTAACCCTGAAAGAGTTTTGGGAATTGGCAAAACGCGTGCTTTGGGAGGGATTACTGATTTTAACCTGTCGTGATACTATCTATAAAATAGGGAATGCGCGGAAACACTTCTTCGATGTCGAGTGAGTCCGTGAGGATCGAGTCGTCAATTAGACTGACAACTCGTTTCTGAATTGCATCCAGGCTCTTTGAGGATTTTGGTGATTTGGTATGCTACAACACTCTTGAATTTTCATTTATTATTTTGGGTAAGCTGTCATTTTATTTTACTCAATTCCCTAAATTCTATTTTATTTTATTTTTTAATTCATATTCACAGGTTTTTCACGTTTTAATTAATGAAAATAAATTATTTGAAATGAATATATTTTATTTATAGGGAATTTTAATATATGCTTATTTTGGGATATGTCGTTGATATAACAATATATTTCCGTTTATATTTCGGGCATAAATATTTGCATCTTGTGTTGTCCTTCAAGTAGAAGCAATTGGAGTAACGATTGGAAATAGCCTGAGAGCTGTAGTTTTGTTAAAGAGGGCTTTATGGCTGGAGGGGTGAGAGAGAATCAAATACCGCACTGCGTCTTTTCTTTAGAAGACCTTCATTCAACTGGAAGAAAACAAATATATTATTTTATATTGACAATTTAGCCAAATGTTGCTCTTGAAGAAGAAACCAGACCCTTTACTCTTAACGATCACGGACGGACTCAATCTCACTCCTTTGTTAGAGATTCAATTTCAATATTTTTCAAGCATCTTAGGTTAGTAATTATTAAGAGAAATTCAAGGGGGTTCTCTGTTTAATGCAAATAAACATTTATTTATATACATATATAGATATATAATATTATATGAAAGAGACTATAGTTTCAGACTTCACCTTAATTTTCAGTCTTTGTTATAAATCTTATATTTGTTTTCATTTCATATCATGTTTAGCATAAGTACTTTTGAATAAGCTGGTTCATTCAAATTTCACAACAAATAACTATAATTCGTTTACTTTCTATTACATAACAAAACAAAAAAAATTCCAAGATAAAATACTTACCTAATGAAATCTTTTCGTGAAATACACTGTCTTTTTTCTTATTTTAATTCTATGATATTTGTATGTATGCTTGTAATAATACAAGAGTTAATTAACTTATTTAATATATTTTTAGAATGAATTAGCATGTAATAGTAATCAGAGATTTTGTTCATTATGTATGTAATTGTAAAGCGAGAGATAAATTATTTATAATGCATTGAATTTTGCATAAGTTATTAAATTCAGTCGCCAGTAGAATTTTACAATGGAGTAATTCTTCTACTGAGTCGTGCATAATTGCATATATATATATATCCTTTATAATCACGTAGTTTTAGTTTTTTAGTTATAATTGGAGTTCTAATTGAACTAAAAACAAGTGGTAATTTGAAAATCAAAGAGGAAACTGTTTTCTCTTACGTCAACAGAATATTTTGATTTTAAATATTGCTGTTTAATATTTAATGGGACTCGAAAATTGATCAAAATGGCCTTTTTCGTCGTTTTGACAGAAAATATCTTAAAACTCTGACCTGTTGTAAAATATTGGGAAATTTCATGATAATCAGCGTACCTATAAAACTCTACTGGAATCCATTGTTAGGCTTACTGTTACAAATCAGAAGTGTTGTTTTTTACCCCTCTAAAATTACATCTTTGATACTGATTTTATAAATTATTTTTTGTAAATCAAGTATTTTGTTTTTCCTATTAATCCACTTTTAAAATTAAATACAAAAATGGAGGGAATAATAAATTAATCATAAAAATCACAATAAAAAACAATTCAGGACAGAGATAATTCAAGATTGGAACTTCGTAATTCAGTTCACGAAGTTTATACTTGATGTGGAGGTGGAAATTAATTATTTCAAATTTTAACTCTAATTACATATTTATTTCATCGATTTTCGAGAAAAAAATTTAAGATGCATTTTATCTGCACTAGCTACTTATTTAGGACTTAATCACCACCTAACTCTCTGAGTCTATCTGAGCAATACTACTACTCTTTTTGGAAAAACTAAATGTAATCCTTGGAGAATAATAAGTAATATAAGAGTTGATTGATCATCCGCCACAAGAAAAATTAATATACGCTGACTGTATTTGCAATTTTGGTCTTCCAATTGATGATAGATTCATTTGCTTTGGTAAAAAAAATTCTTCTGAATGGAAATCCTTTAGAATTAACTAATTAATTTAAAGAAAAATATTTATTCTATTTTATACCAAGAATCTCTCTGACCATGGTGTGAAACAAAAATCTAGAGAATAGCTCTGAAAATCATTAGACTTGAAAAAGGTCATTCAATCGCGCCAGAATATCTGTTCAAAATTGAACTTAGACAATACCCATTTTTAATTGAAAAGTTTTTGTTTTTGCCGAGAGTAGCAGAGTTGTTGATTCACAAAGAGAAACAAAGAGGTTGTCCTCTGCTTGATGCAAATAAACATATACACATATATATCAAGATGATATATCTGTATATATATTATTTACAACAAATAAATAATATATATACAGATATATCATCTTGATATATATGTGTATATGTTTATTTGCATCAAGCAGAGGACAACCTCTTTGTTTCTCTTTGTGAATACCCATTTTACTACGAGTTTTTATTTTTTAGACTACAATCATGCCTGGACTTGATTTCTGCCATATTCTCGGCAGGATTACTTTGTATATTTGTTTTTATTAATTTGGTTTATTTATATGGTTGTTTTGGTTATTTATATATTTATTCTATTTATTCGTTTATTTATTATTTTATTTTTTAAATCATGACTTTCATCAAGCGCTCCTCGTGGAGCCTATGATGAAAAAACTAAAAACACAAACACTAATGTGATGAGATTTCTGTTGGAGACGAAAACTATATATATTTATCCTACCAGAATAAGGCACAGAAAATTGATGTTTTAAAACATATCTAAGCTAGTGATTCAAATTATAATATCCATTGAATAGAACTTCAATAGATACTCATGTATATATAGCCCAATAGTGGACTAAGCCACAAAATTATCATTTTGGTTTATCTACGGAAATTAATTACTAATATTGTTACCGACCAACTGCAAAGTAGATCAAACCAGCTTTTGATTGCAAATGGCTTGCGCTCATTGCCTCATATGTATATGTGTATATGTATTTATGTGTGAATGTGTATGCATATATTATTTATTTATTATTAGTTATTTTAATTTTTTCTGTTTCGTTTTCTACCTAATATACTTACTCCACTAGTTGAGGGATTTGGTTCTAGTCACATAAAAATAACATGCAAATGCATGAATAAATACGCAGTAAGTAGTGTTGGCAAAATCATCTGTCTATGGTGAGGTCAAAAGGGAGGGACCCAAAAAGTGAAAAAATCCAGTTGATGCAGAATAAAATACTCTATCATCCTCTACTTAAAATATAAAAATTAGAATCAAACACATTTTTCAATTTTTAACAAGGATGATGTTTTTTTAATCTAAGGTCTTTAGAAGCTATACATATTTTCGCCAAAATTGTTACTAAATGTAAACTAAGTGTGTTCCTAGAATCAAAGATCTTATTAGATATGTTTTATTCATAACTAGCTGCAAGGCCCGCCTTCGGCGGCCCTCTTGCTAGCCAGGTGGCACGCCCCATGAACCCCACCCTCACACTCCACTCCCACCCACCACACCCTCCGAAACCCACCCAGCACCCCTATCCCCGCACCATGCACCCGTGCCCAATCCCGCCCCCACACCACCACCCCAACACTCCATCCCGTACCCCACCCACCTCGGACCCTCGACCCACGAACCCCAACCTCCCACCCACCACACCCCAAGAAAGCCACCCCGCCCATGTGAATAAAACACATCTAATAAAAATTTTGATTGTCAATTTTAAATTTCTTGATTAATATATAAAATTTTGGGTAAAATTTTCACAATGATTTTTCAAATAGCTATTGACAAGAAAGTTTTGTTAACTAAGCGTGAGATGGTCGTTTGAAAGTTTATGGATAAACACGACTTTCAAGAAAAAACAAAACGTATCGCCAGTTGCATAACCATAGCAAAATAAAATTTAAAAAATAGAAATGTGTGCAAATATGTTGGGTGATTTGTGTAATTTTATCGTCTTTTCCATATTTTGGATATATTTTGGATACCTCAGGATCTCATTTCTGATGAGTACGTGGATTGCGACCACGGGGTTATCCGAGCTAAGTCTGACATTGCTTCCACTTACTTGTGTCAGGCTTCTCTTTCTCTCTCCTATACGGCCTCCCTTGGCCAACTCTTGTTTTTTTTTTTTTTTTTTTTACCGACTCCGACGCTATTAGGTTTTCGAGGGCTAGGAGTTGATTTCCTTTCTCATTTTTCTTCTCTTCCACATGTGGAAGGCAACGGGAAACCACCACATTACAAATCCCGAGAATATGCAATATGGCGATTTCTCTTCGAGTAAAGAATTCCGGAGGTAAACTAGCCCCTCGTTCGGATCTCCGGAAGGGGCTACCCGAGGAGAGACCATCATAAAGGGAAAAATAAATAATGACTTTCTACGAGTCGGAGCGTGGAATGTTAGGACGCTAAAGGGAATAGATAAACTAATGAATTTAAAGCGGGAAATGGATAGACACAAATTGGACATTATTGGGATTAGTGAAATGAGATACCCAGTAGAGGGAGATTTTTGGTTTGAAAACAGCCATAGAATCATTCATACGGGGGGCAGAATGGGCAGGCAGGAGTGGGCATTATTATGAATAAAAAAATAGGGCAAAGGGTAAAGAATTATCTTCAGGTAAGCAAAAGGATTGTTATGATCACAGTGGATTCGAAACCGAAAGATACTGTGATAATCCAGGTATACATGCCTACTACATCATATAAGGATGACCAAGATATAGAAGAAATGTACGAACAAATTGAAAACCTGATGAAGCGCGTTAAAGGGGATGAAAATTTAATAATTATGGGGGATTGGAATGCAAGAGTAGGAAAAGGCAAAGAAGGAAAAGTGGTGGGCGAACACGGTCTAGGAGATAGGAATGAAAGGGGCGAAAGATTAATTGAATTTTGCAGTAAGCACAGTTTAGTAGTAGCAAACACACTCTTCCAACACCATCCAAGAAGGATCTACACGTGGAAAATGCCAAAAGACAAGGGGAGATTTCAAATAGATTACATATTAGTCAAACAAAGATTCAGAAATCAAGTAAAGGACTGTAAAAGCTATCCTGGGGCTGATATTTTTAGTGATCACAATCTAATTGCGATGAAATGCCAACTAAAATTTAAAAAACTAATAAAAAAGGGGGGGTCGCGAAAAAACTGGGATATATCTAAATTAAAAAATAAGGAAACCCAAAAACTTTTCGAAAACGTAATGAATAAGAAACTGGAAGAAAAAACACCCACAAATAATAAAGAAGAAGAAATCAAACAAGAATGGAATGATATGAAATCAAGCCTGACTGAAACAGCCAACGAAGTCCTTAAATCAAAGAAAAACGAAATTAAAAAGCCATGGGTAACAGACGAAATACTGCAACTGATGGACGAACGAAGAAAATTTAAGAACAGAAAAGACGAAGAAGGGAAAGAAACATATAAAAAATTAAGATGGAAAGTTATAAGAGAATGTAGAAAAGCAAAAGAAAAAATGATTCAAGAAAAATGTAAAGAAGTCAACGAAAATCTAGTATTGGGAAAAGTTGATGTAGCCTATAGGGCAATAAAAAGAAATTTTCAAGAAGACAAGCCAAAAAGCAAGAACATAAGAGATAAAGGAGGCCACATTATTCTAAACGAAAACGAACAGGCAAATAGATGGAAGGAACACCTAGAAGAACTCTATGGAGAAGAAAAACAATGAACCCAATAGAAGAAGAAGAATCTGTGGACGAAAACGAATTAGGAGACCCCATACTCAGGTCAGAATTCGAGACAGCTTTGAAGGAACTAAAAAATAATAGAGCACCCGGAATAGACAATATACAAGCTGAAATCCTAAAGAACTCTGGAGAAAAGGCACGTGACAAACTTTTTGAACTAATTAACAAAATCTATAAATTGGGAATCATCCCAAAAGATTTCGAAAAAAACAAAATAGTCACACTTCCCAAAAAAGACAGGCGCGGATAAATGTGAAAATTTCAGGACCATTAGCCTAACCTCACATGCCTCCAAAATCCTAACCAAAATAATCCAAAGAAGAATAGAACAAAGAGTTGAAGAAAATCTGGGGGAAGACCAGTTCGGCTTTAGAAGAAACAGAGGCACCCGAGAAGCAATTCTCTCTCTTAGACTAATAATAGAAAGGGCTTTTATCAGGGAAGAATCTGTCTACATCGGATTCATAGACCTAGAAAAAGCATTCGATAACGTCAATTGGGAAATTATGTTTAAAATATTAAAACAGGCGGGAATAAAATTCAGAGAGAGAAGACTAATCTACAATCTATATCAAAACCAGACGGCAATTATAAATATTGGTGATGAACAAAGAGAAGCCAAAATAAAAAAAGGTGTAAGACAAGGATGTGTGCTGTCACCCATGATTTTCAACTTATACATAGAAGAAGCGATTAAAGAATTCAAAGACAAAATTGATACAGGTATAGAAATCCAAGGTCAAAAGATCGCTATGTTAAGATTTGCCGATGACATTGCCCTTCTAGGAAGCAATAAAAAAGAATTAGAGGACGCCTTGAATGGAATTAACCAAATCCTAATAGAAGAAATCAAAATGAAAATAAACAAGAATAAAACCAAGGTCCTAGTATGTACAAAAAAAGAACAAACGAGACAGGAATGCATCAAAATTAACCAAGAAAACCTAGAAGGAGTTAAGGAATTCCGCTACCTAGGAAGTAAAATAACATGGGATGGGAGGAGCAAAAACGAAATTAAATCAAGAATTGCCCAAGCAAAAATGGGGTTTAATTCAAAACAAAAACTACTATGCTCCTCCTCAATCAGCTTAGCAAACAGGAAGTTGCTATTGAAGACATATGTATGAAGCATAGCCATGTACGGGTGTGAAACCTGGACAATTGGAAAAGCGGAGAGAAAGAGATTGGAGGCTTTCGAAATGTGGTGCTACAGAAGAATGATGAATATCAAATGGATGGATAAAATTACAAATGAAGAAGTTCTTGGAAGAATCGGAGAAAGAAGAACCTTGTGGAAGAGTCTGAAGAAGAGAAGAGGTCAGATGATGGGGCACACACTGAGACATGGGGGACTGCTTAGGGATATCTTGGAGGGGGAGGTGGGAAAGAAAAGGGGAAGGGGAAGACCCAGATTAGAATATTTCAACCAAATAATTGGGGATATGGGATGCCAGACATTTAGAGAGGTTAAACAGCTGGCGGGGGACAGAGTCGAGTGGAGACGGATTGTTGCATCAAACCAGTCTTAGGACTGTATACTCAATGATGATGATGATGATCCATATTTTATTATTTAATAAGTTCTTGAACACATATATATATATTTTATGAAGTCTAATCTAATTTTGATTTTTTTTTTGGTTTTAGGTAAGTTCGAAAAAGTTTATCTTCTCTTCTAATCTACAACAACCTCTTCACCTTTTGTAAGTTTTTCATGGAATTTATTTAAAAAAAAGAGATGTCTGTGTGTCAGCTCGTAGATTAATGTTTTTAAGTATTTAATTTACTTGAAATTATATTTCATTTTATATTAATGGTTGCTTTTTTGAGAAGTCAAAAATATACAAAATAAAAATATTTATTTATTCTCGCTTCTGGGATAACATGATTAAAAACTGATTAAGTTGAATAAGGCTGTTTTTTTTTTAATTTAATTCATTTTAGAATAAGGGTGTGAGCCGTTATATGGTATTGGTAATTATAGAAGATTTTGGTTTTTGTCATATTTGCAAAATCAACTAAATGAAAATTTTCTGTCTCAGTACATATACCTAGGTACTCTGTTTATAATCGACAAATAAAAACAATTTTGATATCTCAAACAATTACGAGTATTTAAATAAGTTCGTTTTCTTACCTATATGATCAGTTGTTTGTGTGTATTTTAAAATGACCATATTTAAGCAGTCCGTGTATATTACCATTTAATAACTAAATAATATTATTTACAGATTTGTTTTCTTAGTGATAAATACAAGATGGTGTCTGAAATATTTTGTTTTTTATTAAACATATGACTGGCCAAATTCGAGCAGACAGTTTGTTAGCTACGATTTTGACAGATCATATCATAGCCTTTTTTTATAATATTGATGGGATAAGGCACCAAGAAAGTGCAAACTATCCAGTCCGGAGTAGATCCTTGCACCGTGAAAACAAGGAGCATTGATGGTTGTTTTTGCAGTATAATATTTTTTTATGAGTTTTGAAAATAAATTAATATAATTATTAATATTTGCGCATGGAACTGGAGAGCCGCATCTTGACATCGAAAGAGCCACATGTGGCTCGCGAGCCGTAGGTTGCCGACCCCTGCTCTATACCAATCTGTCGATTTGCTAGCTACTTTTTATCTGAGAGTTTTTTAATATGCGGTAAAAAATCTCTAGCCGGATTTTTTATTAGTAGTCTCATTATACTTTTTCCTTCATATTCTCTCTCATTATTGGTGATTACTCATTGTAATGCAAATGTCCTTTTTACTACAGGAATCCACTGTTTGTTCTGCCTAAAAAAGACTTGAAATGATAAACGATGGATGTGTGTAAATTTTTTTAATTTCACAAAATTACGAATGTTGGTTTATGGTAATTGGCTTCTATTTTCCGCTTGGCCGTTGATTTTGCCAATTGACCAACTTGAAAATATTAATCTTATTATATTAAACGAGCAAAGTTTATATATATATATATATATATATATATATATATATATATATATATATATATAAATCCGGTCGGGTTCTTGAAAACGGCTCTAACGATTTGGATGAAATTCACGGGTTAGGAGGGTTTTGTGTTGGACATTCGATCTGTCACGCTCTCATCTTTGGCTAAGTTGTTTTTGATGGGTTTTTTGTTAATTGAAACAATTATTCACAGGTGGTTGTCTCGATAAAAATGTGTATTTACATTTTTATTCAATTTCCTTTTAATAAATAATTGGTTTTTTAATTTTATATCCCACAATAAGATCATTATAATTATTATTATATATATTAAAAGTTAGACAATTTAATTGATGGGGGAATGACCAATCGACTTGATTGGGGAATAATGGAATTGAAACAATTATCGGAAAAGAGGTTTTTTTATCTAATTAGATTTTTCCTCTTATTAAAAACAAGGACTAAAGATGAATAAGGACACTCGATGGTGGAGAAGTTATCTCCAGAATCGAAGCAAAAAATACAATGTATACATTAATTAATGTAAAATAATTGGTTTAATAAAATTTATAAAAAAAAAAATAATTTAATTGATGAGAGAGGGAAAAATCAATCGACTTGATTGGGGAATAATGGAATTGACATAATTATCGGAAAAGAGGTTTTTTTATCTAATTAGATTTTTCCTCTTATTAAAAACAAGGACTAAAGATGATCAAGGCCACTCGATGGTGGAGAACCAATCTCCGGAATCGAAGCTAAAATACAATGTATACATTAATTCATGTAAAATAATTGGTTTAATAATAATAATTTAATTGATGATCGGAGGTCCTGGATCGAATATGGAATTGGAGGTCCTGGATCGAATATGGAATTGGAATAATTATCGGAAAGAGGTTTTTTTCTTTAATTAGTTTTTCCCTCTTAATAAAAACAAGGACTAAAAGATGATCAAGGACAGTCGATGGTGGGGAATTAATCTCCGGAATCGAAGCTCAAAAACAATGTATACATAAATTCATGTAAAATAAATGGTTTAATAAAATTTATAAAAAAAAAAAAATTTAATTGATGATATATGATTAAATAAAAGGAGGAATAGGAATAATGAAATTGAAATAATTATCGGAAAAGAGGTTTTTATTTAATTAGTTTTTCCTCTTATTAAAAACAAGGACTAAAAGATGATCAAGGACATTCGATGATGGAGAAGTAATCTCCGGAGTCGAAGCTCAAAAACAATGTATGCAAAAATTCATGTAAAATAAATGGTTTAATAAAAAAAAAAAAAATTAATTGATGGGATGGACTGACGGATAGACAATATGGAATTTGAATAATTATCGGAAAAGAGGTTTTTTTATTTAATTAGTTTTTTCCTCTTATTAAAAACAAGGACTACAAAGATGATCAAGGACAGTCGATGGGGGAGAAGTAATCTCCGGAGTCGAAGCTAAAATACAATGTATACATTAATTAATGTAAAAAAAATTTGGTTTAATAAAATTTATAAAAAAATTTAATTGATGGTGATAGGAGATGAGGGAAAATATGGAATTGGAATAATTATCGGAAAAGAGGTTTTCTTATTTAATTAGTTTTTTCCTCTTATTAAAAATAAGGACTGAAAAGATGATCAAGGACAGTCGATGGTGGAGAAGTAATCTCCGGAGTCGAAGCTCAAATATAATGTATACATTAATTCATGTAAAATAAGTGGTTTAATAAAATTTAAATTTAATTGATGGTGGGATGGAAATGATAGGAACTTTGGAATAATTATCGGAAAAGAGGTTTTTTTTATTTAATCAGTTTATTCCTCTTATTAAAAACAAGGACTAATAAGATGATCAAGGACAATCGATGGTGGAGAACGAATCTCCGGAGTCGAAGCTCAAATTCAATGTATACATTAATTCATGTAAAATAATTGGTTTAATAAAATTAAAAAAAAAAAAAAAAAATTAATTGATTAAAAATCGAATTTTAAATCCCACAAGCGTATTTTTTCTGTATTAGAATTTGGCAATTTAATTGATAAACTCAAAAATTATTATTTAATTAAAAACAATACTTTCCCCATGCTTCACATTGGATAACGTAAAAATTATTATACGGTATTTATTTATATACCTATACAAATAATCTGTGGGCCACTACAAGACTTAAAATGCAAAAACTGGGTGAGGGGGCGGGGGCGAGGGTGGAGGTGACTGTGGGGAGATGTGGGGGGGGGCGAGGAAGTGGTTTCGGAGGTGGGGTGGAGGGGTGGTGGTCCGGGGGGCGAAGGTGGGGGTTCGGGGATTAATATATAGCTTTTAACTGAAGCAAAAAGTTACCGAGCATCGCTCGGTGGCTCCAGGTACTTATAATTAAAGGGTTAGTTAAAAGCAAAATTTCAAACTTGCCCTGCATGTCATATGATATTTGTTTATACTTCTTATCATCCCTGGTGTATGTTCTCTTGCCCACACATCCACACACACACACACACCTGTTTATTGGAGACTCTTCCCCATGTGATTGGCTTAGCTAAAGTTGAGTCAATAAATGGCCGACACATGATATTGGTGAATTCATTATGAAGAATCAACACGGGGCTAATAAAATGAAATCCAATTAAATTAGTGATAATTTTCAAACAAATAGTGTTCATAGTGGAATGAATAAAAATTCAATTATCATCATTTTGATTTCAATCAATTTATGTGATTTTTTGTTGAGTGTGTAATTTACAATGGAAGGAATATAATAAAATATATGCCTATAAGTTAGACTCTCAAAAGGTCAAATTTATCATGGCATACGACAAACGATAAAATCAATAATTATCTATAATAAAAAAAAATTTGCGGGTTAAATACAATTCGTCTACTCCCAACACCTTTTCAAAAACAAATTGGAGAATTGCCGACCCCGATTTGCACGATTTATTTGGCTTATTGAGATATTTATTTATTTCTATATACAAACACTTCCCAATTAATCACATCACGTTTCTCAAAGATCGAAAATTATTTTTTCATCAGCCCTGGGACGCATTCACTACCCGACCCTGCCTACAAATTGCTACATTAATCTGAATTTTAATAAAAACAATTATTTTATTTTTTTATAATATAATTTGACTAATATAAATCACTGCAATGGGCATTCCTAGAACAAGATAAATAAAGAATAATTTATTATCGAACTAAACTTGTCAAGACCTGTCTTTGGCCAATAAGGGCAGCCTGTTATCTCCTATCAGACAATGAAAATTCTTCTATCAGCGGCCCTTATCAAAAATTGTATTAACATTTTAATTGAATGATTATTTTAGGGAGAGTTGAATTATTTTGTGAGGCAAAATTTGAAAATATTTGTTTAATCCATATTAAATTTAATAGAAGGAATCTCAAGGAATTAGATTAATTAAAACACAGAGCTTTTATTAATTGAGCCAAACGTTTCGTCAATTTATTTTGACTTCCTCATAAATGAGGACTCTTGAAAAAAAACTGTTTTTGTCAAAGACTGAGGAAGTCAAAATAAATTGACGAAACGTCTGGTTCACTTAATAAAACCTCTGTGTTTTAATTTATCCTATTTCCTGCGATTCCTTCTATTAAAAAATAATTTTTCATCATGTAGTGTGTGGTATATCTGTAAAGATCTTCTTAAGTAGAAAATGGCTATTTTTTAAATTTATTTTAAAACTAAGCTTCAAGGACCCGCCTTCGGCGGGTTTTTTTCGCCCCTGGACCCCCACGTGGCTGCTTTATTGATGTTTTATTAGTAACAGAGAATAAATATAATTGTTTTATTATAAAGTCTTAAATAGACATAATTTGTGATTCTATTTAACTGCAATATACACTCATAACAAATAAGATGAAACAAATATTTAAAATGTATTAAAAATCTCTATTTATAAAAAATTCTCTTATTCTCAAGCTTGAGTTGTTTATCATAAAAGAATTTAGTCTTATTGATTTTAAGTCGATTTTTCCACGTTTTCAGTAGAGCTTGCCATTAATAGTCAAAACATCAAAAATGGAATGCAATAAGGTTATTCCTCTACTATTAGATAAGAATCGATCGTTATTTTTGATTTTAAGTCGATTCCTCCATGTCTTAAGCAATGGTTACCAATAATAATCGAAGGGTCAAAAATCTAATGTAGAATTGTTATTCCTCAAGTATTAGATAAGAATCGATTGGTATTTTTGATTTTAAGTCGATTCCTCCATGTCTTCACCAATGGCTACCAATAAAAACCGAAACGTCAAAAATCGAATGTAGAATGGTTATTCCTCGACTGTTAAATGAGAATCGATCATTATTTTTGAAATAAAGTCAACATCAGGCGCGGATCCAGACCTCTGATTTGGGGGGGGGGGCGGTCGCCGGTATATAAGATCTACTTTTGATCTCGGAAGTGTGTCGCAGTCGAATTGTCCAAGCGGGGGGTGGGGGGGGCGGCCAGAGACGCCGCCCCCCCCCCCCCCCACATAGAACTTTATTTTCTTCAATTTTAAAATTTAATGTTATATAACAAAAAAGATTAAATAAACATATAAAAATTGTTGATCTCCAATGCTTTGGGGGGGGGGGCGGTCGCCTCCATCGCCCCCCTGGATTTGAGCATGGTTAACATGAACTGCAAATAGCAAGTGATATCTGATTAATAATGAAGGAATAAACATATTAATATTTCAAATGAATTTGGATAAAGTTTAGCAACGATCCGTTGCAGTTTATTTAATTAAATAACAATTTTTGAGTTCGTCAATTAAATTGTCAAATTAATATTTGTGGGATTTAAAATTCATTGTAATTAAGTACCTTGAGGACCACAAAAAAGGTCATATATAGTTTTTTGTAAAATTATCTTTTAAAGTACTTTATTTTAGAATAAGATAGTACATTCGATAAAGTTTAACAACGATCCGTTGGAGTTTATTTTTTTAATTTTTGTTTTTAAATGTACTTTAAAAAAATAGATAGTTTTTTTAAATCTGTGTTGCATTATTAAATTCCTCTTCAACGATAATGTGGTTAGATCTCTTTTAGAATAAATGACATCTCAAAAATGTGACAGATAGGGCTGCCAACACAAAGTTAGTTTGCTATTTAGTTATTTTATTGTTTGGCAAGCTATGTTGGCAATTCAGATTTGGTTTCAGTTTTCCGTGAATTTTCCAATTTTCCGGGCAACTTTTCGGATTTTTTTTTACATATTAACCTGAAATGGACTATTACGAACATTTTAAAAAAAAATTAGCCAAATCGGCCCAGGCATTTGAGAGATCTGCGCTTACAAAGAAAAAGAAATTCATTTTTATTATATAGATAATTATATGCAGAACTTTAAACTGGCTATTAGGTGATTTTTCTTCATGTGACCATTCAAAAGAGGCTTAATTTGAAACTATGAAAAAATTTCACAAATTCTCTAATTTTCTCATTATTCACCAACAATAAGAGCGAATCTGATATTTCAAGTATTTTGCAAGATATTAGAAACATAACCCAATTCTCATTTGACCGGCCTATTTATATATCGGGTATCAGAATCCGTACAGACAGAAGAAAAAAATATTATGCTTAAAAATGATTTATCTCCAGTTTTAAGTTATCTATAAATAGAAATAAGAAACAGCACAATAACTATATTCTAGTAAATTCTATAGATGTGACCCGACCTGCAAAATTCGCTTTTAGAGCAGCGCTTCTTAAACTGCGACTCACGACCCATGAGGTTCACTCAACTAATTGTGGGGGTCGCAATAAATTTGGCAACATTTTCTGATCACGTAATAATGTATTATATATAGAATTATATACCTATAGAATATTATATACTTAATAATCGTAATAATAATAAAGAACATAGAAAAATAAAAATATATAGATTCAGTCTAAAAAATAATTAAACCATTCAATTGTTTTTCGTAGGACCTTAGGGTATACCAAAGAAATGTTTTATGTTAATTTTTATAATTTGTTATTAGGGGCCTTCCATATATTACGACACATGAATTTCAGGATTTTAGACCTCTCCTCCATGTTACAGTCTGTCACATTTTCATTGAACCCCTCCCCCAGTATTGTGACGTCATACCCCATACAGGCCTTTAGGGGATCCACCTTCTGGTGTATCTCCTTCTCACATCAATATCATTAAAAAAAAAAAAAAATATCTTCGAGGAATGAATGAATCCTTAATTACACGACTCGACAAAATTTTTTAAAAAATTTCTTCCCGTAAACCTTACAATGGATCCCAGTAGATTTTTATACGCTGATTATTATGCAATTTCCCGATTTTTCACAACACGTCAGAGTTTTGAGATATTATCGGTCAAAATGACGAAAAAGGCCATTTTGAACTATATTCGAGTCCCTTAAAATATTAAACAGCAATATTTGAAATCAAAATATTGTGTTGACGTAATAGAAAACAGTTTCCTTTTTAATTTTCAAATTACCACTTGTTTTTAGCTCAATCAGAACTCGAATTATAACTAAAAAACTAAATCTACGTGATCATAAAACATAAATAAGAACATAAGGTCTTAGTTTTTTTAGTTATAACTCGAGTTCTAATTGAGCTAAAAACAAGTGTTAATTTGAAAATCAAAGAGGAACCTCTTTTCTAATACGTCAATAAAATATTTTTATTTCATTTATTGATGTTTAATGTTTAATGGGACTCGAAAATAGGTCAAAATGAGCTTTTTCGTCATTTTGACCGATAATATCTCAAAACTCTGACGTGTTGTAAAAAATCAGAAAATTGCATGATAATCATCAGCCTATAAAACTCTACTGGAAACCATTGTTAGGTTTAAGGGGACATTTTTTTGTTTAATAGTATTATAAGAAAAAAGGCTTATTTATTTGAAAAAAAAATTAACTGTTTTTACCAAAAATTGCTTGCTTACAATTTTTTATCTAGATTTATTTTTCCAACATTTTCAGGTTTGATTAATAATAACCTGAAATCTAAAAAATATATTTGAAAAAATTTTAATTTGACTTTTGTGCCCCCCTGTCACATTTTGTCACAAATCTGAGATGCCCTTCCCCCCTTACCGTATGACGTAATTTATGAATGGCCCCTTAATAAATGTTTTATTTGTATAGGTATCTGTTTTAGATACTTACATAGCTGGGAGTCGTATAAAATTTCTCAAGCGAAAAGGGCTCGCGAGTGAATAAAGTTCAAGAATTTTTCCTTGTTTCTTAGACAATAGTTATATGTTACTACCGGATCGGATTCATTTTGTATTCTCATTTGTTCCTTTTCAAGGGAAGATAAATAGATTCCAGTGAACATGCCCTCTGCTTTATCGAAAGGAAATTGAAACTGATTATTTATTAAATTTATAGATGTAGAATTTCCGGACATCAATCAATTAAAAGGAAAAGGCAAAAACGAGAGATTCTAGAGAATGAATATGGATAGGGGTCGTGTGGTTGGCTTTGGGGTTCCATTTCTGACTCTGCGGTCTCCTTCTTAATCAATGGGAGTCAATTTGGGGCCCCTGCGCGTCTTGTCTTGTTGCCGAGGCGGGTCACGCCTGCCGTTGCCCCGGCAACCAGATCATCGTCTTGCCTAAGATAAAATGCCCATCCGCCCTCAAATATCGAAAGGATCATTCAGATAATGTTCTTTTTAATTTATTCAACACTCTAGCTAAAAATATCCATTAAATTATATAATAGTAGTTAAATCAATAAAGAATGCTTCTCTTATTGTATTGGTGATTTACTAAAGTCTAATATAAGCTACATCCATAAAAATTAATTTACCAAGGTTTCAAAAATCTTATCACCGGAAACTTTTAAAATAAATAAGAATAATATTAGATTTTTTTAAACTTACCCTAATTCTGCATGACAAAATATTTACTGTGAGACCTTTCAACCTATGATAAAAATATTTTTTATTTACGGCCCTACAAAAAATTGACGCTCTTTAAATTAATCAATCATAGAGTATGATTAAAAAGTTTAATAAATTTTTCATTTCTGGATAAATGGACACATATATACAAAATCAGTGGCGGGCCCTGACTTTTCAATCTGGGGATGGTGTTCAAAAAAGTACCCTTCATTTTTTGAAATTTTATTTTAATCTTCGCTTTTTTTTGCAAATTTCATCAAATACGGCAACATTATCGTTATTTTTCAAATTTAGCATTAGATTGTTTCAAAATATATTTTGTGACCTTCACCCCCAAACGGATACTGCTTTGTATGAGTGAGAGTAGGAGTCAGAAATTAAATCTTGTAATGTTTCACAAGTAAAAATAAAAATTAAAAAATTTGTTTTTAATTTTAATTCTGGAGTTTTATTTTAAATACTATATACATATTTCGGGTTTTTAGTCAATCATCAGGAGTTTGAGTTTACAAAAGACTGAGGTAAACTAAGGTCTTTTATAAACTCAAACTCCTGATGATGGGCTAAAACCCCGAAATATGTATTGAGTATTTAAAATAAAACTCCACAATTAAAATTAAAAACAAATTTTTTTAATTTTAATTTTTACTTGTGAAACACCACTATAATATAACCTTTAAAAAAAACTCCTGTGTTTAATATGTTTCACTATAAACAAACACCGCTTTCCTTAAATGTTAAATCTTGTGACTTAAACTCTCAACAGTCCCTGAGATGTAAATCGACTAAAACAAGCTATGACTTGTCTAGATAGTACTCTTAATTATTTTAGATCTTATATATTGAGAGAGAGACTTTATCCAAGCCAAAGCCAAAAGCTTAAATTATTTTGGTAGATCTATCAGCTATTTCTAATTCACAATATTATAATTACCTTCCAATTACCAACTTAATTCACTACACATCAGTACTTGAATTTACAAAATAAACATTATTGTATCTAATATATTGTAAAAGTAGATTATATCCTAACCTAAAGTTACGGTTCCCCCAGATGAAAATCCTAAATCCTAAGGTAAGCAGAGTTTCTAGAAGTCTTGGGGATAAATGTTACACAAAGAGAAACAAAGAGGTTGTCCTCTGCTTGATACAAATAAACATACACACACATATATCGAAATTATATATATATATATATATATATATATTATTTATCTGAATTTGTATAGTTTCGAAGACTTGGTCTTCATCATCAGTCTTTTTTTAATTATAAATATTGTTTTTCATGGAGTCAATACCGTATGGATATTGAAAATTTTTTATTTGCATCAAGCAGAGGACAACCTCTTTGTTTCTCTTTGTGAATCAACAACTCTGCTACTCTCGGCAAAACAAAAACTTTTCAATTTTTTTAATTCAAATAAATGTTACATATTGATGAATGAAATCGTCCGGCACTTCTACAATTTGATTGATATAGGGTTGTTGAGAGTCAGTAAATAGCGTGCTACACGCAAAGCAAATTTGGAGGAGAACTTTTGATTTTAACTAATCGGAGTACAAGCTTTGATAGTGTCTTTAAAATAGTAAAAGCGCTGAAACAGTTCTTCGATGGGCCTGCGAGTCGAAATAGTCGATCTAGTTTTACCTGTGTATTGTACGTAGTACATAAACCTAATATAAAGTTTGTTGTATGAAATCAACATGTGAGTTAGTAACTTACATTTCAATTTTAAATGTATAGGAAATGATTAAGATGATGGATGATTTTATTATGCTTGGCTCGAAGGGTTAGTTGGAAGGATATGAGCCGGGCTTGGATGGAAGATAATCTTCAGAGATTAGAATCTCTATTGGCGGTGTTAAAGCCATAAAAATGCTATTTTAAATAAGAATTTGCACTAAACAGTTGAAACACGCTTTTCATAAAATAATGGCACAAGGCCCGCATTTATTGCTTCTTCGTTACAGAACGTGCATACAAATTACTTCTTAGACACAAGCCGTCTCTACCAAATCGTTCCAAGGTGATCAGTCACCCCGGAGAGCTGCCTCAATGAGTTTCAACAAGTGACAACTCGCACATGACAACTGAATGACAACAACTGAATTCGCTTCGAGGAGCTGGCTGCTTTTATAACCCTGGCTCTAAATAGCAATTAAGCTGATTGGTTAATCATTCCCGCCTTTTAGGTGACTTATGCATAATTTTCCCTCGCTTGATTCTTTATAAAAGGGGCGTGCCCTTGCTGTTCACCCGTCATTTTATCCAAAGATTCTGACGGATAAACAACAAGCAAACGCCTTTCTCAAGGAGATCTTTATTTTCAAAAGCATTTAACATTGAAAGGTGCGGAGAGTAAAATCCCACAAATGTATAATATATAAATAGTTTTTATATTCTATAGATATAAATTAATATAATTTCTTGATTTGTTTTATTCTGAACGGTTAGCTTCTCAAAAAGTATCGTGTTGCATAGAAGTTTAACTCTAATCAAACATTTTATTCAGTTGATTGTTTTCTCTTCGCTTTTCATTCTCTCCTCTCCGGACAATTAACCAAATCGCTTTTCCCTCTTTTTAGAATTTAATTCTCTTGTCTAAAATGAACTTCTTCCACTCTAAGAAAATTCATTTATTTCAATGTTTAAAAAATATATTCTTTTTAATTGGTCTTTTAATGGTATTCTGGATTTGTACTTTTGTCTCTCAACTGAAATTATCTACAAGTCTGAATCTTTAGCAAAGCTGCTAATTTTCTTTCAAAGAAAAGAAAATACACCCCATAGTCTTTGACGCTTTAAATACATCATTAGAAATAAAAAGTCTTTTCATTTCTTTTGAATTAGCCAATTAAATTGAGGAGAAGAGTCAACATAAATCATTTGAATTAGATCCTTGTAACTATGTATTCACATTTATCATGGGTCAAACTTAAATTCTTGAAATACTTCTAATGAAGAGATTCCGATTAACCATTGGCCATTTATTGACCAACCACCCCACGCGTTTGACTTTAATTTGATCCTGAATAACCAGCCTTTCTTGGATTTCAAGCCACTAATGAATTTCAAGTTTAATATTTATGTCAATAATAATCTATTTATCCAAATTGTATTCACTATAGGAAAACAATTTTCAATATTTATTTTGTATAAAAAGGCCTTTCTTCATAAAAACTCTTGCTTATTCGAAAAACAGGTTTTCTGCTTAGAGGATATATTTAATGTAAAATGTAACCCCGAAAAGTACTAATCTGGAAATCTCTCAAAAGCGAACTATAATTATTTAAATTTATATTATTGAATAAATGGGTACAAGTAATAAATTGTATACTAATTAGCTCAAATATACCATATATATATTATAACATTTAAGATGGTTAAAAAGTGAAAAAATATTTAAATTTGAAACCAACTATTGATTTTCTAATATTAAAAACAAACTCACAGAACTCACAGAATAAACATGATTTTCAAAACAAAAAAAATAATGTTTTCAAAATCTTTAATAAATTTAATTATTAAAATTAATTTTTTTAATTTTTATTTACACTCTCGATTGAAACGGTTTTTATGAACAGTAAAAGAGTCAACATTTGTTTTTGCTTGACAAATGCTTTCATTGAAAAACGCTTGTGTGAATGTAAAATAAGGGGACTGACCAATCAAATGTGTCAAAATGGACAGGGTTAGAAGAAGGTGGTCGTCATGGTTATTGTCTAATTTCTAAATATCGCCGGCGATCTTACAAAACATCCTAAGTCGGATTTTTGGTCAAATACGTATTGTACGCTTATACCGACCAACTTTTCACGGTGCATCTGTCTATTGAAGCCTTATTATTCTATTCCAATTTAATATTGCATTGTATTTGTATGTATTGTTGTTTAAAATAGTTTTTCTTGTTTTCTGTGAAACAATGAATTTAGGACTTACGAGGTTTTTTTCTAAGATCAGCGACGATATAAAAATCCTCAAATTATGGGAGTAAAACTCAAAATTAGATTTTAAATTACTTTTGAAACTCCCCCGTAATGATTGAATGCACTGCCCTTAGGTTGTCATTTTCATCCTTTTAAAAAATCCCTCCTTCAGGGTTTAAATAGTCAACATAGGAACCTACCTGTTTATTAATATTATTTTTAATTGTGTTTAATTTCAAATCTGTGTGCATAGCCTTGATGATGGCAGGAGTGAGTCAGAACTTTGAAAAAAAAATTATATCAATTTTATGCAATTCTGCGACAAATAAAATTCCACCTTTTTACGTGGAGTCAAAGTCTAAAATAATATTAATATATTGCTTTTAACTAAAGCCAGGATACTATGTACTACGTAAAGAATAGTCTAGAAAAGCAGTCCGCCTGTATCTATGCAACCAAATGACGCATCTGGACCGTACTAGCCTACCCTACAGGCGTCCTTGTTAAATGAATATTTTTCATAATGTTTCATCTCCCATGCGCACATTTCCTCTTTTTCTAATTAGCAGTGGCCAGGGTTGGGCGCGGTTAGGTGACCGCCCAGCCTGAATTATTCTATCCCAATCTGCTAAATTGAGGATATACCATAAGCAAAAATATTGAAAAATCGAGTTGATTATATAAAAAAAAGTTAAACCATTGCTTTCAATATTATAGACTTTATATTATAAAAATATAATAGTTATATATTAAACATAAACTATTAAAAAAAATCTAAATTATACAAAAATTTGAATTACCCAAACTAATGCACATTTTTGTTGCCCATCCAAATTTTTCACCCGGGTGTCGCCCAGTCTAAAAGAAAATGCTGGTGCAGCCATTAGAATAGATAGATAGATAGATGGATTGATTAAAACTGTTACTTGTACGCCGTCACTGTGGTATCGTATACTTGAAAACGTTCACAAATTAAGTTATTAAAACGTCGTGTGAATAACTCAATACATAAATGGTGTTTTTTTAGAGGTTTACAACTTTAAATTAAAATAAAACAAAGAATAACATTTTTAATATCAATGAAACTGGCTTTATTGGAAATATAATTTTATTCCATTAATGTTTGAATATGATTTAGGCCATGTACGGCTGGCGAGTAGATGGCGCAATCTGGATTTCCAATTTTCACACACTTTTTCGGCCGTATTTCGGCAATAATTCGCCGAATGTTGTGTTCCAAGTGTTCAATCTTATCCAGTTTATCAGCGTAGACAAGTGACTTGACATATCACCAAAGCCGATAAACCAGAGACGATTGGACAAAGATTCGACAGCGCAATGACGCACTGAATTGTTTAAAGTGGTGTCTATAGCCCGCGGGCCTTCACACGCACTCGCAACCAGCGCATACATACTCTCGTATCATATGTTTCCCTGATGAACCACGGATGGTATCAATCAAGGTATAAGTGTATACATAGAAGTATACGTGAAATATAGCGGGCGTATATTCCACCCTCGCGAGTGTTGAAGCTATCAACAGCTGGCGAGTTAACAACAGCTATCTAGACAAAGCCTTATGCCACCACGAGTCCAACCTCAGTCGAATGGAGCTAGGAACTTACGTCCCTAGGGCTTTCTCCATTCCCCATGGCACCATTTGTTTTCAACAACCTTTGGTATGGTTGTTCGAGGTTTCTCTTGCACATGACTTTCCATGCTCCACCTCTTCAGATTCGGACTCTCTTCCCACAGTCCCAGTACGTGATCGACTGCATGTGCGGTTGGTTAACCTGATGTGATTGCAACATCACATACACCTGACAAACCGCCTGCAAATCGTCCATACCGGTTCACATCCGCTGCTAAACAGCCATGTAACGAATGTTTCGTTTTTGCACAATCAGAAGCATTGTTCGCCAAGCAAGCTCTAAAACGTTAGGTAGTCAGGCGCCTGCAAAGCGTCCAATAAGGATCACGCCCGCTGTAAAAACAACCAGTAGGATGTGAAGATTCAAGATCTTCAGCCCAGGCCCGTGTCCACTTGTCGTTTGGCCGACGACTCGCCGCCATTTAGTCCATTCCAGGCGGCTTTCTGCCTATACCTCTGTTTATTTTGTGTGCGAAACAAACCCACCGTGAAGCAGCTTATAGGATGTAGAGATTCAAGATCTCCAGCCTAAGCTCGTGAACCGGTTGTCCGCTTGGCCGGTGGTTTATCACCTTTTGTGCCAACCCAGGTTTGTCTGTTAAATCTGGAAGTCGACAACCTCTTCTACATGATATATGACCATGCAGTTTATCGGAAAGCATGATGTCAACCATGCATACCACAGTCAAGTGGCACAGATTGGCGTGCACTACAGTAAGAAGGGCCGCCATACCCTTATTCTAAGGGGCTTGTAAGACACCAATTAAATGGCAGCCGCAAACCACTTAGGCGTGCTCACTGGGCTATTTTAAATCAGAGGCGTCGCCGTGTGCCTTATCATGATGGATAAATCCAGTCATGATACGTGAGCCGGTACAATTCACGTACGTCCCCGACCCACACTGATTAGCATTTGTCTTTACACAAGGGTCGCTACTCCTTATGTATCCTAAGAGACTTAGGTATAGTTTATATACAACACTCGTGGGGAACGTACAAGTGCCTAATTTGTCCTCCCAAGAGCAATGTCTCTCAGGTGGAATACACGCCTCGAGTACTCCTCAAGAGCGGTGTATATATCTGGATCCCGGAGCAGCGTTGCAAGTTCACTGTTATTTATTTCCGGGATCTCAGCTCTTAGCTCAGCGTACGCTGGGCAGTCGAGCAGAACGTGCTTCCAGTCCTCTTGAGGACTGTTACACATTATGCAACCCGCGCCCCCCACGAGACCGCGTTTATTTAGGAATGAATTCAAAGAGCCATGGCCAGTCAAGAGAAAAGAGAGGTATATACTTGGGAAGAAATGTTTATTTTCACTTGAAAATGTCACATTTCTTATAAAGGTGAACGTAGTTCTGCCTTGAGGTGAAGAATTCCAATCAGCCTGCCATTTGCTAATTAGTCTAGCTTTAATGGTGTCCTGGATCTTACCTCTTTCCAATGTCAAGATATCCTCGGATTCAATTATTCCGGGATAAGATATTGGTAATTCCCTTCGTAGCCGGTATTTACAATTCCGTCTAATTGCCTCGTAACGCCAGGGGAGATCGCCATTTAATACCTCCAGTGCTGCCGTAGAGACGGTCCTACAAGCGTTGACACATGATCCCAGCGCAATTCGCTCACATGTGTTAAGCTTGTCGATACCTTTCTGATATTGAAGTATACTACACCAAACGGGTGCAGCATACATGGAGCAGGCAGTGAGCAATCCTTTGTAGATTAGACTGGTGGCTTGTTTTTTCAAGCCCCAGTCCTTTCTAGTTATTCTCCTGATGGCCCCTGCAAGGGGCAGAAGTTTATTCTTGAGCACCGTTAGGTGATTGTAGAAGTTCATTCTCTCGCCTACAGTGACACCAAGGTATTTGACCTCAGTACTGTATTTAATTGGCGTGTTGTTAATTTTGATATGGGGAGGTCTGGTTAAAGCCAGTTTGCCTCTTAGCAACATCGAGAATGTCTTGTTTGTGGATATGCTCACTCCCACTTTATTGCTCCATTCGTGTACTTTACCAATATTCAGGGTACCTAGTCTTTCGACTTCGGCCCTGCTATCGGCCTCTATGATCAGCAGCACATCATCGGCATATGCAACGACCTCGCAACTGACTGAGTGCAGCAAAGGGTCCAACACCATATTCCACATTTCTGGGCCACATATGGAACCCTGCGGACAGCCTCTTGTGACTGTTCTTGACATGACGCCCTGTTTGCCAACCGCAATCACCTCTCTATCCGAGAAGTAGCTAACCCACAATTTTATGTCAGGAGAGCCTAGAGCACGTAGACGCTCAATAATTGCGGGCCAAAGCAGGTTGTCGAAAGCCCCTTTAAAGTCGATGAAGATCCCAAGCACATATTTTTTGGTAGAATCATTTACTACACGTAGGACGTGTTGCCAGGCGTCATCCGTAGATTTGCCTTTTCTGAATCCATATTGGGATGGGTGCATGGAATCCATGATCCGCTCCCTAAGGCGCAGAACCATAAGTTTTTCCAGCACTTTACCCATGACCGGTAACAGAGTTATTGGTCTATAGGAACTGGGGTCCGTACGAACTTTGTTCGAACTTTTAAGTAAAGTGATTACTTCACCTCTCTTGAATAGGCTAGGGAAATTGCTAGAAGCAATGCATTCCCTGTAAATAGATGTCAAGCAATCCGGCGAAACTTTCCATAAGGACCTGATCATCTCTGGCATAATGCCGTCGAGACCTGGTGCCTTTCCCATATTTAAATCACTTATTGCGTACGCAATATCATTTGGATCCAGTTCAGCAATTTCAGCCGAATCGCTATTTCCGATTTCGGCTACTGGTCCTTCAGGGAAGAATTTGGTCATAAGCAATTCCATTGCTTCGCACCATGTTTTGGTTTCTATACCGTCAATAATTATTGACGTTATACCATATGAGGAGCTATTTGCTCTTCGGCATATTTTGTATGCCTGGCCCCATGGATTGTTGTTGCCAACTTGCTCGACAAATTTTTGCCAGTTCCTGTTTTTTGATTCTTTAATCTTTTGCTTGTAGGTTTTTACAACCTTTCTAAGGCTCATGCTAGCCGAAGAAGTCTCTTCATCCCGCCTTCTGGCAGACTGAAGAACTCTCCTTCTGGATTGAACAATCCTTCTTAGTCTAGCAAGACCCTGATTCCACCATTTGACCTGTCCTCTTCGGGCAGGTCTGGTTGTGCTGGTCACCTCATCATTGACCTCTGTGATCCATTCCATAATCAGCTCGATCTTGCGATGCGTGGACAGGGTTTCAAAATCTGGAGTAATAAATTTTGTTTTCTTCGAAGACAGAGTCTTCTCGTATTTACTCCAGTCTAATCCCCTGGTATTCCAGCGCCTCTTCAAGTCAACGCGATGATGGGGATCAGGACTTCTGGAATTAGTTAAGGTGATCACAATAGCATTGTGGTCACTTATACCCCATTCCTCTCTGACTCTCCATGTGGTACCGTAGTGATTCAACAGGGTTTCATTGACGATTGTTACATCAATGTCACTACTTCCCATCCCCGAGGAGAAGGTATACTGGTCCACAGCCTCATTAATAGCAATCAACCCGCTGTTCACTACGTACTCTGATAGCTGGTCTCCTCGCAAGTCCCGAGCCCTACTGGCACCTGCATTTTTGCTGTGCCATAAGGGTGATGTCGCATTTGCATCAGCCCCTATTATAAGAGGTAACTCGGAGGTTATTGCTCTTATTTTCTCGATCATTTGTATATACGGCTCGATGCTATCATCAAAGTTGAAGTAGACCGATGCCGCATATAGTTCCTCTTTTTCCGTTTTGATGTGGACTAGAACACAATGTGCATTTGTCAATTGACCGATGCAAAGGACCTCCCATGACGTGTTTGATACGACTATGGCGGCCTTGGTTTTTTGAGGAATCGAGTATACCCGGAGCTGTGATGGTAAACCAGCAACAGCACCGCGGCTTGTGTAGGGTTCCTGGATCAGGCATAAGTCAATTCTCTGTTCGAGAATTCTTTGACCGAGGTCCAACATCGAGTTATAGCTTCGGGCACAGTTGATTTGGAGAATGCTCAATGAACCCGCATTACCCCTCGTCGCGGTCTCCGTGTCTCGTGGGGAACACGTGGGACCTGTAATTGTAAAATTATTATTAGTGTGTTTGTTTGTACTGTTCATGTTTGGACCCACGAGAAGAGACGAAATAAAGACGCATAGACAGGTTACGCTCATTCCATCTATGGGGGACTAAATACACACAGAGTTGCCCTGTTGCTCTGCGGAACCCAAAACCCCCTTGACACCAAAAGACTTGCAGGTTCGTCATTTCCTGATGTTGACCTCGCAGCACCGCAGTCATAGAAGTCGATGGGCGAGACACGGAGCCAATTATGACCAATTTTGCAACCTCCACCCTATACGGGTGATTCTCATTGGCGATTATGAACTATATATATTGATAAGCAAATTTCCAGCAGTGCCCTTATCTGCCGTTCAGATTTACAGTTAAGTGATCTTTCTGAGTTATAATTAATAATAGTTATATTATTAATTATTATTGTCATAAAGAATTGACAATTATTCTTGGAATTGCTTATCAATCATTATGGCCACCATCAAGCCATTCGCCGTGAATACTTAGCAAGTATTTATACCATAGGGTATTTGGATTGCTATTGTGCCATTGATTGGTCCGGACGCACGCACCGCACGACCAGGCCTCGGGCCGCAGGGCCTACCCATCTCGGCGTACTCAGCATATCTAGGGTAATTCCTAAATATACCAACAAGATAGCATCCTTTTCTACACATGACATAGACATGGCATATCATACGGTAATAGGTCAAGGCCGGAGGCCCGACCTACTAAAGAGTAGTAAGAATACTATATCGAGATGTCTGGTTCAAGCCGACATTAACTGGTTCATGTGAGATCTTGTCCGTCTCATTATGCTACTGTCAAGACGCGTTCAACATCTCATCTAGCACGTAGCAGTCACCCGTGTGATGTGCCCAGATGCTCGACCACGAGAGAATGATTTTGATAGAAGGAATGGCAAACAAGGTCTGTTATGACTACCGCAGTCAGCCAAGCATGAGCCCGAAGCTACTGTACCCAACTTAACTGCACACGCTACCACAAAATCAACCCCATGGGTGCAAACCGTGACTCACCACAAGGATGGATCCTTACTACTACGGCCATCAGACACGGATTCCGGGTCGAGGGCTCGCATACCAGTCCAGAGGAACTAGAGGCAAAATACGACAGCTCACCACCAAACTACCCGACATAAAAGGCATATTTTGGATAGTTCCTAAATATGCCAGGACATAGTGTATAACTATATACGTCTAGGTGTCTAGTGGGGCTGCCGTACTATTTGACATGAAAAGTATATTTGGATAGCTCCAAATATACAAGAACATAGTGTGTTACACCATACATGTCATTTTTCTTTTTCTTTTTCTTTTTGACATAGCAAAAAACGACATATATAGTGTGTTACACCATATATGTCGAAAAAAAAAAAAAAAAAAAAAAAAAAAAAAAAAAAAAAAATCTAGACTTATATAGCATATGCAGGAATTCCAGATATGCTAAAAAGATAGTGCGTTTTCACTATATCATCTAGATTAAAGTCTCTCTTATAGGATCTTATTGAATAAGTTCAAGAGAATTCACCATTAGTTTTTGATGCAACAGCTGTTGCATCTTATCGACATTTTGACCTAAAGTAGCATATCTAAATCATTCTCCAAATATACTAAAAAGATAGAAGCAGTTTCTATATAGGTCAAATGACCTAAAATAGCATATCCAGATCACTCTATAAATATACTAAAAGGATAGAAATAATTTCTATATAAGCCAAAATGTCGATATGCGTATCTTCGCCAAGGGTAACGTTCTTAGTTCTCCGAAAGGTTCGGATATCCATCTAGACCACGGGGAGGTGACGTTACTCCAAGAAACAGCCCAGTGTAGAGGTTAGCATCGTTGCCTTTTGCTCGTTCTCTAGCAGCTGTTTCGCTAGATAGACGATTGGACACTTGGAACACATCATTCGGCGAATTATTGGCGAAATACGGCCGCAATTGTTGCGAAAAGTGTGTGCAAATTGGAAATCCAGATTGCGCCATCTACGCGCCAGTCCTGGCGGCCAGATGGCCGATATCATATTCCAACATTATTGGCATAAAATTATCTTTCCAATAAAGCCATTCATTGATATTAAAAAAATTTTCTTTGTTTTATTTTAATTTAAAATTGTGAACCTCTAAAAAAACATCCTTTATTTCTCAGTGTTGAAAAAATACATTAAACAGTGCATAGTATTGTTTATTTCAAAATGTTTTAATAAACACCATATTTTAATTTTATATTTTATTCATTAATGAAATACTGCAAAAAAATACACTGTTAGCAAAATATTGGTTTGAAGTAAAATTGACCATTTCATCCACGACTCCTTGTAAAACGACCAGCTAGTAATTCAAGGGCGTGGTCTGGAGCTGACGTCCAGACTCAACAGAAACATGGCTCCAAGCCAATCTTAAAACCCAGGGAGTAAAATATTCTCAGGGTGTCATTCATAATTCCATTCCGAAATTCAAAGGCCTTTCTTAAAATTTTCTCTAAGTATTAGTTAACTAAATATGACATCAGGTTATTTCGACTAAAAAGATTATCTCAATATCCTTTTATAATTTCAAAAGAAAATTTAATTTTAATAAACTTTGTGCGATGATATATAAATTAAAGATGTAATTTAAATGTCAGTGGCTTTGTGGCTTTGCTAGATTTAATTAAAGTTGAATTCCGGATAAAGAAAAAAAGGAAACAGACGAAAAATAATAAATTAAATGAGAGAGCAACTTCACTCAAATCGTTAAACAAATTGTGGGCGAAGGTTCTGAAAAATTAAATGAAACCTAAAACACTAATTCTATCTTGTCTTGAAATTGTGATTACTATCTAAAATTACAATCTCAAGATTGGGATTTTAATAATCGAATTGAAGTTTAACCACTGCTCATCTTGCTCTAAGTTCATTGGGCTATTTTAAGCCTTAACCACTATCCTATAAAATGAATTTTAAAAAATATATAAGAGATTAGTAAACAAAAATCATTTAAACACACAAACTGGGGCAAAAGATGACCATTTTTTAAACGCTTTCCGCAAATTTTGAGGATTCTGTTCATAAGTAACCTTTGTCCGCAGGTTTGTCAGAACATACACACTTGAGATAATATTTTAATTGGAAGATTATTTTAGCAGGCCCCTTATTATGGAATAAGTAGGTGTTTTTTTATGAAGTGGAAAAAGTTGGACACCCTATGCATTTTTTTCTAACATACCCCCTTAAAAAAACATGTCACGTCCAGGGCCCGCAGGGACGGGCCTAACTAGCAAGCTAGAGTAAACAGGTTTTCATATTTTTCTCCAATTTGGTTTGCCTGTTACTTACTTTAAAACATTTTTTTTTAATATTTAACCCGAAGATTTTAGTATCTCTTTTTGAAAATAAGATGGATTTTTTTCAAAAATACAACTCACAGTAAAAACCAAATATATTAAGAGAGAATTTATATTTAAGGTCCAAATCTAAGAGCGTGATAGTACTCGGGTTCAACTCCTGATGGGATGAAGCCCTCTGATATGCAATGTAAAAATATGTCTACTAAAAACTTAGATGTGGATCTTAAATATAAATTCTTTCTTAATATTTTCTTTTTAGCAGGTACATCTCTCTTAGAACCCTCACATGTGTGTGGGGTGGTACTCTATGCGCTCTGCTTTTATATCATTTTTGTAGTTATTAATTATTATCTGATCAAATTTGGTGGAGGTACTACAGTTAATAAAATTTATTATATAACTATTGAAGCATCTATTTTCAAATTGATTAAAGCTTGTGGTTGAATAGTAGTAAATAGAATAAATGCTAAATCAATTGACTCCAGATCATAGTAGCCCATACATGTAAACCAGGACTGTCTAACCCATGGCCTGCGGGCCGTATGCGGCCCAACATAAAATCATAAACTTCCTTAAAACATTGAGACATTAGATATTTAGATTTCGAAATATGAATGTACATTTGTACAATACATGAAGCTTTTTCCAAGAATAAAATTCACTAAAAGCAAAATTATAAGCTCAACTATATAAGATTATAAAAAATAATGAAGTTTCGAATATTTAAAAATTCTTCTTCTTCTCATATTTTCATTTTTTTTAATATTTATTATTTCAGTAATTTATATGCTACGACACTAACCAAGTCTATAAGTTATCATTCTAGTACAAGGGGACAAGGAATTAGGGTTTTCTAGAACAATCACAATTAATTGATAATTTCTCTCCTGGACTAAATCTTGTCAGGACTTGTCTTTTAGATCTTTGCACGTTCTTCTGTGTCAATAAATAATGGATTGTCAGGGATTATTATTTCCGTAACCTTTTTAAAAAATAAATTATCATTCCTCATATCATTCTTTAATCCCATTCGATTTAAACCAGGGCTGTCCAACCTGTGGCCCAATATAAAATCATAAAATTCGTTAAAACATTGAGATTTATATGTACATTCTGGAAAACACACAATAATTTGGCCTGATAATTTTTTTTCTCTAAAATAAGAAATCCTAAACTCTACTATGAAGTTTTCGAAAAATAAAAGTGCTAATTTTAAATTTTGAATCTGGAACTAGATTTCAAGATTTCCGAAAAAATAATCATCATTTTGGTCTATTTTAGACTGCATTTTCATTAGAAATAAATTTTCTACTTGCAAATTTTCTGATGAGAAATTTATATTAACTATCTAGCCAAGAAAAATATAAACAAATACTAAAACATAATATTAATTTTTGTAAGTATGTAGGTATGTATTTATAATACATATACGAGAAGCTATTTTAAAGTATAAAATTTATGAAATATAAAATGTTAGAAGCTCACTATGAGCTAAAAAAAAATAATAAAGTTCTTATTTCTACATTATTAACTATCATTTTTGAGTAACAAATTCCAATAGAATTATAAAATTTTATCCGCTGTCCGAGACAATATTTTTTCTACAAATGTGGCCCGTGTAAGTCAAAGGTTGGACACCTGATGTAAACGATCCCATTGAAGAGACCCAATTTCTATTTGTGTATATATATTAATGTTTTAATAAATACATTAAGCAGTGTATAATTTTGTTTATTTCAAAAAGTTATCACCTATAAGCATCATTTACTTTATTACTTTTACTAGTAACTTTATCGCTAAGTGGAATTCTTTGAAATAAATTATTTCATTAGTGGATCAACTTTTTTCTCCTTGACTTGCTCTTTCTCATTCAGTTTTTCTCGTCTTCTTGGTTGTTTTGACTTCTTTCTTCTAAACAGCCTTGAAGTCTAGCTAAAGCGCACAAATGGCCATAAAGCCTTTAGGCCGTTCAGTCCAAGTGCTTTTCTCCTCCCTTAATTATGCTCGTTGTTGTTAAATGAGCCCGAAAACACAGCCTTGCCATTTACCTTAATCCGAACAATGAAATAACTCATCTAACATTATCTATGGTTATCATCTCATTCCAAGCAGGAATCTATTGCATTTTTTGGTATTCGAATGAATCTTTCCCAAAATAATACTTTATACCTAAACTTTTTATTTACATGCTTTTATTTAACTTTGTTCATCTATCTGGGTAGAATTTAATGTGTAATCGAATTTGAAAAAAATGCAAGTCCTCAAAAATTCAGTTCATTTTCTCTACGTAATCAACTAATAATTAAAAAACTTTGTTTTCTCATTATTGTTTATTGACTTCCATCCTTTTGATTGGCTTCTAAAACTTCATTTATTTATAGAGTTATTACAGTAGTAATACAATTCAAAAATGACCTGTTACTGTAAACATTCTGAAAGAATAAATATGGTCAAGATAGCCATCCTGCGAATATATTTATATTGTATGATAAGAAAATAAATAATTTTTTGAGTATGAATATAATTCAATTGCTTTTTTTCAAATAATTTTTTATTAATTCAATTGGTTAATCCAAATATTTCGAGAGCACCTCTTACTCAGTGGAAATCACCGTCTCACCAATATACCGACCCCATCAGCTTGAACAAATCAACGAAAAAATCTTGACCATACACTATAAATTATAAAATTATACAGTCAAATTGTATATATGTAATTTTTTTCGTTGATTTGTGCAATCTGATGGGCTCGGTATATTGGTGAGACGGTGATTTCCACTGAGGAAGAGGTGCTGTAGTGCTCTCGGAATATTTGGATTAACCACTTGAATTAATTAAAAAGCAATTGAATTTTATACATCCTTCTTTAAAAATTAACATATCCAGTACGCACCAAGCCATTGAAATTTCATATTAAAAGAAATATTATCAACAATTTAATTATATTTCCGCTAGAAAGATTATTCTACAGAAAGTGGTCAAACTTGACGTCCCCTATCTGTTCTTTACTTTTTCAAAGAAGGTGAAATCAATCAATTTTTTTTAATTATAAAAAAGACAGTAAATTTTATTTTGTTTTGTTTTTTCATGGGAAGATTTTGTATAAAATGATACTTAAAATATATTATAGAATCAATCGATAACATAAAAAAATAAACTGGGACGTTCTGATGTGGCCGGCCATCAACTTGACTTTACCATACAACCTGGCACCTCGCTTATATTAAATATTTAATAAAATTATTTATAATCATGTAGGAGAAGGGGGGTAGTTTTTCGATTTTTAGACTTCTGGTGGCCCACGGACAAAATTTGATTGAGCTTGGTACAAGAGCCAAGAATTACATCCTCCACCCCGATTTTCAGCTGTTAGTTTTTGTATTTTTAGACTTATGGGGGCCCACGAATTATGTACTAGTATACAAAATTTGCTTGAGTTTGGTAAATGACCAAGATTTTCATTTTTTGACCCTACACTCCCCCCCCCCTTTTGGGCGGTTAGTTTTTGCATTTTTAGACTTCTGGAGGCCCACTAATTATGTATACAAAATTTGGTTGAGTTTGCTCAAATGGCCTAAATTTTTAATTTTTAACCCCCCTCCACCCCCTTAATTTTGGGGTCGATATGCAACATAAAATAATCAGCTCTTAATCTCAATGCACCAAATCTACGTGTGAAATTTGGTTTTGATATTCACATTAGTTTTTGAGCTAGCTCGTTCACAAAAATATGATTACGCACATAACATACTAACAGAATAACAACCAGACTAACAGACATTTTGACAAAACAATTATTATCTCGAAAAATATAATGTTTTCGATGTTCACTTATTAGGGCTTTTTTTGTAGACCGAAATGCCATGGTTTCGCTCAATTTTTTTAATCAAAATAGTTTCAGCAGTTTTTGAGATATTTCGAAAAAAACAAGCAAAAAAACACTTTTTTCATGCACGATTACAATATTTGACCATACCCTGTATGGTAAAGTAAAAAGATTATATTTTCTCAACTCAAATTTAATCTTATTCTCAAAACTCAACAAATAAATCACTCCATTTAAACAGAAATAATTTCCTCCATAAGAAAATTTACTTTAAAACTTGAATTTAAATCATAACTTTGAAGATTAATTATATTGATATTTGGTTAATTATTATTATTATCGTAGCATCTTTATCAAATTAACTTTGTTTTAAAGTGCTATAAAATATGTATGTGGGCAGTTTTCACTTATCTATTTTTAATTTCAAAACAAGATTTTAATTTAAGAAACAGTTCTGTGCTAAATTTGTATTAAATTTCAAAATTCTTAATATTTTCTTTGTCGCTAATTCGAATCTTCTTAAATATCAGATTATTTGAGATTTCAAAACACCAGAGATTGAACAGATTGATTATAGCTTTGGTGGTTGCACAGTTTATTAGAACGTTTTCAAATGAATCAAATTATATACTGTTAAATATATTTATTAAAAAACACTAACAAATAAAGACAGACGACGTTTCGATCCCTACATTCTGTGGTCGCTTTTAAACAGTTGTAAAACTCAGAGTTTAATTTTAATTCGTGATTATTAATAAGGTCGATTATTTTAAAGTGTAGCCATACTTTGAATTAATCTTTCGAGTTGGTTTCCGAGTCGTCAGGTATCAAGAATATTCCAAATAGGCAGGTGAGCTCACAACTTGATACTAAGTCTTGTCAAATAATTCATAATTATTCTTCGTGCATAGGATTATTATTTTTAATATAATCTTAGACATAGAGTATTTCAATTAATTAGAACATTGGTTTAATTTACTAATACAACTTTCAAATTAAAAATATTTACCTAATTTTTCATTTTCATGAAAAAATCCGAATCTATTGTTTTTTTTAATCTATCAGGTACCTTGAATTCAAAAAATTTAATATATATATATATGCCCATAATTATGAAAGTGGATTAGGTAAGCCAACAAAAAAAAATAGTTTTTTCATATTTTATGTACCATCCATTCAAAAAGTACAGTAATAAGATGTCGGTTTCTAAAAATCGCATAAAATTGAACCGATAAGTGGATTTCAAGTTGTCTCATTTTACAGAATTCGAATCTTGTTTATTTTATAAAACTTTAAATATCTCGAAACTAACAATCAATGAGTTAGACCACTTTCATAATAATTATTCTTAATTATTTGCATTGAATCGCTTTGAAAGCTTATATTTTATTTTTTTACTAAGAAATTATTTCTTACGTGTTTTGACCTGTAACGATAGATTGAGAGTATAATTCTTTTTCATGTGTTTTTACATATTTCAGCTCTATTTAATAGACTTTGCATGCAATTTTATTATTAGTATAAAATAGTTAGCTTGTGTTAAGGAGAAGTAGGCGCTAGCTTGTTTCAATGTCTCTAATGGATATTAACTTGTCTCGACATGTATCCGGGATTATTATAAAAGTGCCCAAGCTTAAATTTCGCACCCTTTTCTTTCTATACCAGGGTTATACATTCTACCCCAATTGCATTTCAGAGAATTTTTTTTATCTCTAATTGTTTTTAAAATATTTCCAATAAAATAAGTAATTATTTTTTCAAAATATCGGTAGATTCTTTTCATTGGCTTTAAAGGAAAGAAAAAATTTATCGAATACATTTTTTTCATTAAATAATAATCTAGTACCTGGCCACCGAGCGATGCTCGGTAACTTTTTGCTTCAGTTAAAAGCTATATATAATCCCCGAACCCCCCTCGCCCCCGGACCCCCACCACTTCATCCTACCTCCTGCACCATTCCATCTCACATCCACTCCCGCCTACACCCCCCCCCCGAAACCACTTCTCTCGCCCCACCGAACCCCTTCACCACCGGTGCCCCACATCTCCCCACCGTCACCTCAACCCTCGCCCCCGCCCCCTCACCCAGTTTTTGCATTTCAAGCCTTCTAGTGGTCCACAGATATATATGTATAGGTATATAAATAAATACAGTATAATAATTTTTTTTAATTAAATAACAGCTTTTGTATTAAAAAAACTTTTAATCTCTAAGCCAAATTTCAACTTTCTAGTTCAAACATTTGACTGACGAAAATTCACAAATCTCTAATATTTGCGGAAGACGTCTCCCTTTGCCAGCTATTTTTTATTAGAATAGTTTTAGCCGTTTTTAAATTTTCAAAAAAAAAAAACTAAACATAAATTCCAGTTTTTTTCTGCACAATTACATTATTTCTCCATAATCTGTAAAATACAAAATATAAAATTCACAATCAGACATGATATGGGGTTGTCCATAAATTACGTCACACAGTAAGGGGAAAGGGGGTATCTCAGATTTGTGACAGGGGGGCCCGGGGATCTTAAAAATTGTCGTGTCACAAAAGTAAAATTAAAAAATTTAAACAATTAAAATTAAAATATATTAAATCCCTTTAGTTGAGTTTAATTTATAAAAAAAATGTCTATAATTATTAAATTAAAGGGTATAAAAGTGATAGTGTGACGTCACAATACTAGGGGGTCAATGAAATTGTGACAGAATGTGACACAGGGGAAGGAGAGTCTAAAAATCTTGAAATTCGTGTGACGTAATTTATGGACGACCCCTATCCTATCAGTAAATCAATAATTAAATAATTAAACAACAAAAATACATTTATCTTAACCCGCTTTTTCAATCGAATGTCTTAACTGAAAATGAATTAATCAATCAACCAATGTCTTTTACAAACAAAAGAGGGTCTGACATGAATCCGTGAAATAACAAGATGTTACTGGTTGAATAGAGGAGGGCAGAGCTTCGAAGGACACAGGGCTAATTGAATAAACGGCTGCTTGCATGCAATTTAATTTTCTTTATTAATCAATTGATTTAATTTTGATTCTAATTTGAATACTTTTCACACTGCAACACATAACCAAATGTTGTATGAAGAAGCGTGGAGAAAAAAATTCAAGTATTTGCAAATTTTTATGGTTCATAGTTTCTTGAAAATTGGTTTTAAAAAATGGCCCAGTTTGATTAAATTCTCTATGCGTTATACTCGTAGTTCCAAAAACTAATTAAAGTTTCTATATTTATTATTCATATATTGTCGAAAAAATTTTTGACTCGGATAAAAATTTAAGACCCATCATTAAATTCAAAAAAGCATAGTTACTTTATAATAATAAAAAAAAAAGATTTTTTCTGATTAGCTACATGTAAAAATATATATTTATTTAACTGAACCCTATTATTTATTCCAAAATGGCTTTGTGAAAAATGTCAGTTGCAAAAAGACAAGAGAAAATATTATTTGAGATGTTATTCCCTTAACAAAAGGAATAAAAAATAAATAAAATGTATGTTGTGTAGAAAGGTTGTTCGAGTATAAATTTGAATTAGACAGTTATTTAGGTATTCTATAAAAATAAAAATCCAGATATCTATAAATAAATATGTTTCCTTTTTTCTTTTTTTTTTCTTTCTGCTTGCTGCTCATGGTGATTGATTTTTTTGCTACAATCATTGAAATTAATTTAATTTAAATTTAATTAAATTTTCTTTCATGATTAGTGTAGAAGGGCGATTTCCGCCCTCTGTCGACATTCACGCTTCCTTGACCATAATTTGACTTTTATTTCCCTATTATATTTAATTAATGATTTTAATACACTTAAAAACAATTTTGACATGATTTATTGAAAAGAAAATTGAATTGAAATTTAATTAACTTTGAAATTTCTATACTTTTATATTTATTATCTTTTATTGATATATTTGTTACGGTCTTCTTTTTGTTTATACATCAATATAACAGGTGATTTAATAATTTTTTGAAAACCTTGTTGTAAAAATTATAACTTCAACAATTCTCAAAAGAGTTTAGGTATGTTTTAAAAGGTATCCTATTTGAAAATGACAATAAAGAAAACCAAGCTTAAGCATCAACGAAAAAGATCACCACAGAAATTTACTTAGGTAATATAATTTTATTATTTACTGAAATTGAAAATTACTCTCTGTATGGTTAAAAAATGTTTGATGCTTACCTAGAAGATTTCACAATTAATTTCTCAGTTGAGCTTCACTCATATGTTCTTCATAAGTTCACTGCAACAAAAAAATACAAAAAACAAAAATAATTCATGCAGAACTTTATTAAAAAATTGTAGAATACCATATAATATTGAGTATGTATCTTTCCAAATCTTTATTTTCAGATTCGTATATTTTTAACATTAATGGTTCCATATTGCTCAAATGAGAATTATTATTTCTCATTTAAGGTTTATTAAAAATATCAACAGTAGTAGGGGAGACTGGGGCTGGTTGTCACAAGTCTTAGTTCTCGATCGCTGTTGCTTCTTAGTGTTCGAAACTCAAACCACAATACGATAATAATATTCTGAGTAGGGTGTATACGCACTTTTTAATTTCTGGCAACAGTTCTTGATTTTATTGGAGTTTTTGAAGCTGTAAATTTTGTTTATTGATATAATTAACTCTCATTATTCACTCTGTATTTAATGAATTCTATATCCCAATTATTTTCCATTATTTTATAAAACTTTCACAATGTTTATTCTGTATTAACATTGAGGTTAGTTTCAATGTCTGTTTTTCCAGCTCTCTTTTTGTCTGAAATGTCTGTTCGGGGTTGGTTGTCTCAAAAATTATGGGGATGGTTGTCACATGTAAACCTAAGAAAAATGTATCCAGTATATAAATTGTAATAAGTGGGCTAATGAATTATGTACCCCTGGATCAAATAACTTTCACACATGTGACTAAGCTAATATAGGACATTTTTTTAAATATTTAGGTACTTAGATTACTATTTTATTGTCTAAATTGGTCATAAATATGTATTAGTGCTTATCAAGTTAATTGTTTGATTTTTCTATTCTAATTACAAATTTTTTTTGAATACATTTTTTTCTTTTTTCCCATCTAAATAACTCGTGACAAGCAACCCTGAGTCGGGGCAGGTTGTCCAAAAATGTACTCTGGCAGAACTTGTTTTTCTGAAAAGCCAAATGCTGCTATGGCCTCAAATTTGTGGGGAAAATATAGCCAAGGAAACATATTACGAGATACACTAATGATAGAAAGGGAAACTGTTAACACTACCTCTTCAAAAATTAAGAACCATAAAATGTGACAACCAGTCCCGGTCTCTCCTATATAGAAAGATAAGTTTCGGTGGAAAAGAATGAGCCTTTAGAACACGAGAGGGTTGTTTTTCAAGAACCTCCACCCCGGCACCTACCACCACAGGCCTTAGCGTAAGCTTTTGTTTTCTCTTTCACACACACTCTTTAGTATCTTTTGCAAATAATATCCAACTTTTTAGCGACGTGCTCACAATGTTGAAATAATTTGATTATAAAGTTACGCTTCAATAAAAGAATTTCAATAGAATTTATTAATTAAAATGTTTGCATTATTTTATTTATTTATTTTTATTTAAAACTATTCACTCATCATCACAAAGGAATTTTATATTGTATAGAAAATTTAATAACGCAATGTTGCGGATCGTCTGTTCTTTGAAAAAGAATCGAATTAAAATTTATCCGTTATTTGAAATGGGTTTTGAAGAGAATCCCACTCCAGAGTAGTCATAGGGATAAACGCAATGGCGAATAGGAATTTGACTAATTTGATCTCAAAGGGGTCAAATTGCGTGTACGCGCAAACCATGTCTTGGGATGGAATTATTGATATTAACTTATCGGAGGACATTCCGCGATAGTATCTATAAAATAGGAAAATTATAGAAATGTTTCTTCTATGGACCAACGAAACGATAAAGACTTAATGTAAGATTTAAGGGTTAGATCTTTTACTAGTCTGATAGCTCATTTCTGAATTGCTTCTAGGGTGGCAAGAGAGTGCTTGGAGGCCCCTCTCCACATGTGAGCCATTATTGAGACAAATGTGGATTTGGCCCTTGTAGAAGGGGAGCGTAAAAAATCACCTGGACATGAATAGCAAGAAATATTTTTCAAAACAAAAAAATACGTATTCAATATTTACATTTTTATCCACACACCCTTTTGTTTTCAGCTGGTTGGGAAAATTCGTTCTATTCCGATTAATGATCTACAAGTTAAGAGTAGAAAATTATTTAAAAAAAAATTAAAGCTAACAGCTGCAGAGATATCTGAGTCAGCTTTATGACGCAAGTAATATTTAAAGGGACGGCCATTTCTCAAGGGTAAGAAATGCAATGTTGTTGATGCAACAAGGTATCTGGTAGAATTTCTAGCGATTAAGCCACAGATTAGCGATTTTCCCATATACACCGAGAGAAAATAATTAATATAAAAGGAATTCCGTTTGGGACACTTTTCACATTAAAGAACCCATCCATCTCGGGGATGGAATGTGAACCAGGTTCAGCCATTTTAAAAAAGTCCACATATGCTTAATATATGCAAGTGCTATCTATTTTTGCTGTGTATTTATATTAATTTATCTTTGGTGATAAATATAATAAATTACATTAGAAATTAACTAAAATATAAAACATTTCTAAGAAAATCACGAGGGATTGTCACCAACTGGAATGGTTAATTTTTATTACATGTCAGAAGGGTTGAATTCACCCTCTCGGGAATCGAACCTGAGATCCAAAAATAGCTATTAGCTCTCCTTCGAAGGTAACCCATCTAACATATGTATTGAGCTAAATATTAATTATGTATAATATGTTAAATCTCCTTAATATGAAACCTACCAAGTATTTTTTATCCAATAATGTTAAATCTCCTATCAATCATTTTATATAAAATTTATTTTAATATCCACAAAAATTAAATTACTATAAACGTTTTATTCGATATTCTCGCTGGAGGGGGCGAAGAGGGGGGGGGGCTAAGTATTAAATTGACCTGATATTTTCAATTTTTCTTTAACATAAAGAATTGAAAATAAAGGTTCGATATAAAGTTTGTTCTGATTCAAAATTGTTTATATTTTTAAAACAAAAAACTGATAGGATTTATATGTATTCTCTTATTTTATTTAATAATAATAATTATTATAAGTGAATGATAATATTTTTTGTTCAGATTTGAATTGTCTCAAAGACAAAGGGTGTTTGATCCACAAAAAAATATGTTTTTGTAAATAACTTTAAAATGCTATAATCAAGTGTTTTTTTTTCTTTTCATCATTCCAAAAATTCTCATACTTTGACTAGTTAACCGAAATCGTAGGTCAAATAATAAGTAAGTTAGCACCAGTAAGCGCTTAGAAAGAAACATCCGGTATATTGCACATTTCATAATTTTACCAGGGGTGGTAAAAAAGCCTCCTGTCCCCAATAAACGCCCCCGAGCTCGTTATGAAAATGCTCACATTTTTAGCTGTTCTCATTTTTCTTTTAATTATTTTAGAGAAATTAGAAAGAGTGAGAGAGAGATGGAAACAGCTAAACTAGATAAGAATATCTTCATTAATTTTAATAAAATTGCATTTTTTTAGTTTCATTTATAAAAAGCTATATTTTTAAAATTCATAGTTTTTTTTCATTATGTTTATATATTTTTTTATGAAATTTTTTATACGTGTGTGTGTTAATGTCTAAAGAGAGGGAGGAGCTCTCTCACATAGACCTAAACAAAAAGCTACTCAAATTAGAGTAAAAAGTGGAAACTTTTCCAAGAGTCTATAAACGAACGGTTAGAGTTGAATCTTTGGAGAGACTTTAGTAGATTAATTGAAATCTTTTTGGCAAATTTCAACTCAGTATAGCTACAAATATTTTATATAAAAATTCGATTTGTTTACTTATAGATTTGAACCGAAAGCTATTAATCTATAAAACTTACCACCTATTTAGTTTTTCGTAAAATATTTCTCGCCAGAACAAACTTTTTACGAGGTTCCGTTCTTAGGAAGTTGTGGGTAAATGGCATTCAGAGAGAGAGAAAAAAAGAATTATTTATACACATATCAGACACGAAATAGCAAATAAATTAACATTTTTAGATAATATCAATAATCCGGTCAATAGCGACTAGCCGAGTGTAACCATTAAAAAAGAGTGCAAAAGGGCATGGATTGAGACAGAAGAGGAATATTTTAGACAGTAGGATAAAACAAAAAGTCTGATCTATAGATTAGTACTTCTTCTTTAAGTGCCATATCAGGTCTCTCTGACGTTTCGGCTCCTCTCAACATATACCTGTGCTGAGTGTGTTTAGCTGTTTTTACACAGATATACCGGACCTACTTTTTAACGCCGGTTCCGAACGGCTAGTTTGGAGAGGTAACTAGGCAATTATATACTCTTGGTAGGTTGTCATTGCTTTTCAAACTGAGGCGACTGCAAATATCTGCCGAGACTCGGTCTCGAACCAGCGTATTTCAGGCCAGCGGCCCGACACTCTAACCACTGTCCCAGTCGCTTCCCTAGATTAGTACACTTTCCCCAAATAATATCTCACCTCAAAAAGTGGAGGAAAAAGTGAAAGTTTTTCAAGATTCTGTACGCTGTTTGCAGTTTCGGTGAATTTACAATTTTAAATGATAACTATCTAAATCTGAAAATTATTTCGATTCAATATTTTTTTACCTAGAGTCAAAAGGCCGTTCTTAGAATAATAGAAATTATTAAATTAATCTCTAAAAGTCTGAAACAGGTCTGGACTTGTATTTGGCATTTTCCTCGATCAGATTCTAATTAAAGAATCGCTCACTTGGCGCGCCTGTATTTAGGCAACTAATTGCGCGCAGAAGAATGAAAGCTGCATATGAGCTAGGCGAGTCCAGTCGGTGATTGAATGCTCCAAGAGCTTATGCGCTTATGGCATGTAAGCCATCAAGCATATATGAAAGGATAAATTTTACACGAGCTTTAAAATAGGTAGAGATTAGAAAATGTAGAGTTTACTATATCGGCATTCTAGTTTTCCCGATTTGCTGCCTCAATTCCATTTTATTAATGTGATTTTGCTTTATACTTACTTTATCCAAAACGAAGCCACCGCGACTTCAGGTAAAGACTCCGGAACCCATGGTCTCAAACAAAGTCGCAAATTGTAGTATTCAATCAGGTTGAATTTCAGCACGTGACGGTTTGCCAAAAATTACATGGGGTCTCGTCCAGAGACCAAAAAGTGCGATTTTTTTCATTTAGTCCGTGCGGATGGATGGATCGAGGATCGCTGATTAGTTTTTGGTACATATCGTCCCACAAACATTAGTACTTTAGTCCAGGATTTTTATAGTTTTTTCTAAATATCTTGAAAATGACTTAACCAATTCTGATAAAATTTAATACTTTAATTAAGTACTTAGAGGACCACAAAAAAGCTTATATAAAGTTTTTAGTAAAATTATATTTTAAATTACTTTACCCTATAGAGTAAGATAGTACTTTTTTAATTCTTTATTTATTAATTCTTTAAAAATTATTCATTTGATCGGTTTAATATAAATACATTAAATTTGAAATGTAATAAGGTTATTCCTCTAGTAATAGAATTCATTTGATCGGTTTAATATACATCAAACGTGTAATGTAATAAAGTCTCTAGTATTAGATAAGAATTGATGGTTATTTTTTATTTTAAGTCAACACGGACTTCAAATAGCCAGTGATATCTGATTACTAATAAATGAATAAACATATTAATATTTCAAATTACTTTGGATAAAGTCTAGCAACTATCCGTTGTAGTTTATTTATAAATATTAACAAAACAAGTAGTGTAAGAACTTAACTTTATTATTATAAATTACAATATTCAACAATTTAATTTGTTGCCATTTTTATTACGTACTTGGGGGATTTTTCAGGATCCCACTAGAGGTTGGGTCCTGTCCTATTGCATATGCCTAGCTACGGCTTTGTCCATAGGGACTGGATCTTACTTCCCTTCTTGCATTCGATCGCATTAAAAAAAAATAACAAAATAAAGTCACTGTCCTGTCAAAAAAATAAATAAATGATTTATCTATAAAAAGAAGAATACATTTCAATCTAATCAGTTAATTATTTTATTGGCTATAAATTTCCCAGAATCTGCAAGTTTCATTAAATAAGGGATGGGACAATTAAACGAGATCCATTTGAGCTAAGCGGCTGCCCCTGTTGAGTCAACCTCTCTGTCGATATTCCCCCTAAATTTAAGTGTGCTTAAATTGTGCAACTTTGAGTTAAGCATTGGGATGCGTTTGGACCCCGCTCCGTGGCAAGTGAATCACCGTCGCGCCTCGATGACAAGCTTCAGAGCGATAACCTTAAAAGTTTTGCGCCCTCCTTGGGCGATAAGTCTTACGGCGCTTCTCTTTTACGACTCCCGAAGAAAAGAGAACAGGCCGAATATGGTCCTGGGGTGAGGAGCCCTAAAAAGCGACTCAGGGCAAGACACAGATAGATTGCATGCACGTTTGGATTAGCATTTGGCGTGAAATCGTATCCAGTGATTTTCAGATTAGAATCGAGAGGAAATTTGAAAAAGTTTGGAAATTTGCTTGGCATTTCAAACAAACAATTGGATGTTGATGAAAGCAGTCCATGAGTGGTTGTAAAAAATAAGACTATAGAGGTTTTATTATTTTACATTTATTTGTTAAACCGACGTTTCGAGATTTATTCTCTCCTTCTTCAGGGTCTATATAATTGAGGGGAAGACGAACATTAATTAGTATTGGGATTTTCACAAATCATTAATAATATAAATAAACTGCAACGGATCGTTGCTAAACTTTATCCAAATTCATTTGAAATATTAATATGTTTGTTCCTTTATTATTAATCAGATATCACTTGCAATTTTGTAGTTCATATTGACATTAATTCAAAAATAATTCTCATTTAATAGTTGAGGAATAACCATTCTACATTTGATTTTTGACATTTCGGTTATTATTGTAACCATTGCTGAAGACATGGAGGAATCGACTTAAAATCAAAAAGACTAAATTCTTTTATGGCAAACAACTCAAACTTGAGTTGTTTACCAAAAAAGATTTTAGTCTTTTTGATTTTAAGTCTATTCTTCCAGGTTTTCAGTAGAGGTTGCCATTAATAGTCAAAACATCAAAAATGGAATGCAATAAGGTTATTCCTCTAGTATTAGATAAGAATCGATCGTTATTTTTGATTTTAAGTCGATTCCTCCATGTCTTCAGCAATGGTTACCAATAATAATCGAAACGTCAAAAACCTAATGTAGAATTGTAATTCCTCAAGTATTAGATGAGAATCGATGGCTATTTTTGATTTTAAGTCGATTCCTCCATGTCTTCAGCAATGGTTACCAATAAAAACCGAAACGTCAAAAATCCAATATAGAATGGTTATTCCTCAAGTACTAGATGAGAATCAATCGCTATTTTTGGTTTAAAGTCGATACCTCTATGTCTTCAGCAATGGTTACCAATAAAAACCGAAACGTCAAAAATTCAATATAGAATGGTTATTCCTCAAGTATTTGATGAGACTCAATCGCTATTTTTGGTTTAAAGTCGATTCCTCTATGTCTTCAGAAATGGTGACCAATAAAAACCGAAACGTCAAAAATCCAATATAGAATGGTTATTCCTCAAGTACTAGATGAGAATCAATCGCTATTTTTGGATTAAAGTCGATTCCTCTATGTCAGCGGTGCCCAACCTACGGCCCGCGGGCCGGATCCGGCCCGCGAAGAGGCTCAATCCTGCCCCCGAGCGAGTTGACACTCAAATATGTATTTTTTGTAAAATATCTAAAAAAATTATAAATCATATTATCGTTTTCCAAAAGAAAAAATACCAAGATGATGCAATTAATCAGCAAAAATTTCGAAGATAGATTTACAGATTTTCACCGGATTAAAAATGAAATACGATTGTCTGAAAATCTTTTTTCAGTGGACGTTTCTACGGCGCCAGATCATTTACAACTAGAATTAATAGAATTACAATGGCAAACGCCATTACAAGATCTTTTCGCGAGAAATCTTTACCAGATTTTTTATGCAGCGTTAGACTCTTATCCTAATTTGAGGAAATTTGAAATGAAAATGACGACGGCGTTTGCAAGTACATATATTTGTGAACAAACATTTTCATTTTAAAAGAGCTGAACCAGCGTCTCGCGCTCGGCCTTCAGATGATCACCTTCATTCCGTATTAAGGAGAAACGTTGACTCAACTTGAACCAAATATTCAAAAATTAGTTTCTGAAAAGCAACATCAGACTTCACATTAATAAATCGTGACTACAGATTTTGTCTTTTTTAATCTTAACCCAAATTTATGATTTCGCTTAATTCAGGTATTAGATAATCGTTTAAATGTATTCAAATTACAAGTTGATTTAAAAACAAATAGATATCTTAATAATATCCTAATAAAAAGGATTGCATATTTTAGTGCATCATTAATTTAAGAACGTAATATTTTCATTAAATTTACAAATATTTTGAAAAAATAATGAATCAGCACAAAAATATTCATGAATTCATTGAAAATGTTGCGTTTTTTAATTAAAAGGTGCCGCTAAGATATTCAATTATAAAGAATCCGTCCGCGAGATCCTATGTCATGTTGAATCCGGCCCGCAGACAAAAAAGGGTTGGGCACCACTGCTCTATGCCTTCAGCAATGGTTACCAATAAAAACCGAAACGTCAAAAATCCAATATAGAATGGTTATTCCTCAAGTATTTGATGAGAATCAATCGCTATTTTGGTTTAAAGTCGATTCCTCTATGTCTTCAGCAATGGTCACCAATAAAAACCGAAACGTCAAAAATCCAATATAGAATGGTTATTCCTCAAGTATTTGATGAGAATCAATCGCTATTTTTGGTTTAAAGTCGATTCCTCTATCTCTTCAGCAATGGTCACCAATAAAAACCGAAACGTCAAAAATCCAATATAGAATGGTTATTCCTCAAGTATTTGATGAGAATCAATCGCTATTTTTGGTTTAAAGTCGATTCCTCTATGTCTTCAGCAATGGTCACCAATAAAAACCGAAACGTCAAAATCCAATATAGAATGGTTATTCCTCAAGTACTAGATGAGAATCAATCGCTATTTTTGGTTTAAAGTCGATTCCTCTATGTCTTCAGCAATGGTCACCAATAAAAACCGAAACGTCAAAAATCCAATATAGAATGGTTATTCCTCAAGTATTTGATGAGAATCAATCGCTATTTTTGGTTTAAAGTCGATTCCTCTATGTCTTCAGCAATGGTCACCAATAAAAACCGAAACGTCAAAAATCCAATATAGAATGGTTATTCCTCAAGTACTAGATGAGAATCAATCGCTATTTTTGGTTTAAAGTCGATTCCTCTATGTCTTCAGCAATGGTCACCAATAAAAACCGAAACGTCAAAAATCCAATATAGAATGGTTATTCCTCAAGTATTTGATGAGAATCAATCGCTATTTTTGGTTTAAAGTCGATTCCTCTATGTCTTCTGCAAAGGTAAGGGATAAGAAAACAACGCAGTTGCTATGGTTACTTATAAAATTTCCTCCCAAATTTTTAGCATTTCACAGAGAGAAGCCTATCCATTCTTATTTAAGCAAGGCTAAATGAGCTATATTAAAAGGTTCAAATGAATAAATTTTAAAGAATTTAAAAAATTAAAAAAGTACTCTCTTACTCTAGAGTAAAGTACTTTAAAATATAATTTTACTAAAAACTTTATTTATCCTTTTTTGTGGTCCCCAAGGTACTTAATTAGGATATTAAATTTCATCAAAATTGGTTAAGTCATTTTCAAGATATTTAGAAAAAACTAAAAGTACTGAAATAAAGTACTAATGTTTGTGGGCCGATATGTACCAAAAACTAATCAGCGCTTCATTTTGTTAAACTAATGGTAGGTTTTCAATTTCATTTCAATCGGTGCAACGGTGTGGAAAAAATCGTGGGCCAAAAAGCGATAACATCCATCCATACATACATCCATCCATACATCCATACGCACGCACTAAATGAAAAATCGCACTTTTTGGCCTCTCGACGAGACCCCATGTAATTTTTGGCAAAACCGTCACGTGCTAAAATTCAACCTAATTGAATACTACAATTTGTGACTTTAATTGAGTCCATGGGTTCCGTAGTCTTTACCTGAGGACCCTTTGAAGCCACGCTTGCCCCGAGAGCGATGACAATACTTTACCCATGCTTTGCATTGGATAAAAGCAAAAACAAATATACACAACACAAAAAAAATAATAACTGCAAATCAACTTTCACGTAACAAAAAGCCAGACGAAAGTAGAATCAAAATAGTTACTTTCTGTCTCCATGGACAAATGCCAAAAATATTGCATGTAAAATTCTTTTTCAATCTCGAAGAGAAAAACAGTAAAAAGCAATTTTGATGATCCAGGTGTTGAATGAGATATATATAAATGAATGAATGGTAGAACATGTCCCCAACGACTCATTGGATGCGCAGAATATCGCTGCGCATATCGGTATAGTTGTTGGTTTTCTTTTTTAAATTTGAGATTGCAACAAGGCAGCTGTCGTGCTAGGGCCTCCGGCACGCCCTCTGCACCTTGGCCCTCCGGGCGGAGTGGCCCTGGCGGGCAGCGTCTCGAGACGGCCAAAAGTTTGTTTGCAATATAATTTTATTCAACTCTATTTATGGCAAATTTCATTCTAAATCTTTGATTTTTATTTTAACTTCTGGCCGATCCCCCACCCTCCCAAAAAATTTATTTTGAGAATATTTAACATAAAAATTCATATTTTTCCATCATTAAATTTTTTAGATTAATTAAAAATCGGCCCCAAGAAATAATTTAACCCATTGCGAAAGCAAAATAAAAAATATTTTTTATAGATTGTAGATATTATTTATTTTGAGCATATTTAACAAAAAATTGACCTGCCCGGAGGGCCAAGGTGCAGAGGGCGTGCAGAGGGAGCCTGGCGCAGCTTGTTAATTATAAATTTAGACAATGATCTTAATACATTTTCATTAGGGCTATTAATTTATTTTTTGAATTTAGGAGGGAAACACTTAATATACATTCCTCCGTTCGAATATACGGTATAAGGCTCTTCAATAGTAATTAATGTTTAGAACAATGAAATTCATGGATTAAAAATTTGTGTGGTTTAAATTTGTTTAAAATGTAATTTTTTTAATAAAAATAAATGTTTGATATGGGTTTTAATGTAAAACTTTATTCTAATACCAAATCATGTACAATATTTTTTGTCTCTCCATTTTCGGCAAAAACAAATAAATCATCGGGTTTACCAACACGCGAACAGGCTACATAGAGCTGTCCATGGGAGAAGCATGCATTTTCCAAATCCAAGCCGCATATTTGCATAGACTGGCCTTGTGCCTTATTGATGGTAATTGCAAATGCTAAACGAATCGGGAACTGTAATCGTTTAAATTGAACTGGTGCTTCGTTTGGTATCATTGGAATTCGTGGTAACAAAACATGTTCTCCTTTGAACTTCCCATTGATGATTGTTGCCTCAATAATGTTGTTTAAAATTTTTGTAATAACCAATCTTGTTCCATTGCATAGCTTTGGCGGATTTATGTTTCGTAACAAAATTATTGGTGAACCAATTTTCAATTGTAAATTATGTGGAGGTAGACCTGAGATGTCCAGTGAATTCAAAAATTCTGTAGGAAAATTAACAGTTTCATTTCCTTCTACTACTGTATCAATTGATTTAAATGAAAATGATTCAGTTTCCATCATGTTTTGAATTTGAATATTGATGGAATCAACATCAACATTTCTAGCAGATAATATTGTACGTTCGCTCAACCATTGATGATTTTTTAAATTAACCCGAATATCTGGAAAAACATTCGCAATTAATGCATCTCTTGATGGCATAATATTACAAAAACCATCTGGAAATTTCACTTTTTGATTTGTTGGATTGATAGGCATTTTCCCATCGCCAATATCGAGCAAATGTTTAGAAAATCGTGCAGCAGACGAATCATTTTGAATTTGGACACGCATGTTAGTTGATAATTTCAATTTATGAACGGTGCGCCATAATGATGATGCCTTCAAAGATGCATTGATTTCATCTGCATATGTTGAGCGTGATATAACGGGTAATGTTTGTCTGAAATCTCCAGACAATAAAATGAGAGCACCACCAAAAAGTCTTTCACTGCCTTTCAAATCTTTTAATGTTCTATTTAATGCTTCCAAAGAATGTTTATGTGCCATTGTACATTCATCCCAGATAATAATGCTGCATCTCCTAAGCACATCAGCAATACCGGAATTCTTTTTAATGTTACATACAGCATTTTCATTTGTTTGTATGTTCAATGGCAATTTTAGTGTGGAATGTGCTGTCCTTCCTCCGTCTAATAAAGTCGCAGCAATTCCAGATGATGCCATTGCCAAAGCAATATCACCTTGAGACCGTATTTGTGCCAATATGAGCGAAATTAAAAATGTTTTCCCTGTTCCACCTGGTGCATCCAAAAAAAGAAACCGCCCTCTTGAGCAGCGACTGCATGCATAATTTCATCATAAACTAATTTTTGCTCTGGTAACAATTTTGGTTCATTTTCTTGAACATATGCATTCAAACCATCAAGATTGTACGATTGTTCACGTTGCATATCGCGATTAAATAAATCACTTGCTGGCCGATTAGCTGATGGCATCCCCAATTTAATTAGTGGTTGATTCGAAATGATCATGGATAAATCTTCCAACTTAATCAAAGATTCATTATATATTTCTGGCGAGAAATTTATATCTTGATCTCCTCGAATTGTACGTAGAGCATGTAATACATCTTCACTCATTGAAGCCTTATATTTTTCCCATAATTTAGACGGGTTAGTTGGAAAACACGTTGTCAATAAAATGGCAAACAAACATCGTATTTGATGTGGCGATGAACCGAGAGCAGCATCGGCAAGAGTTGTATCCCAATGCGAATCTTCTTCTAACAATCGTAATGCTAGGCATGCATCATGATTCCTTGCATGTAATTCACCATTGACCGTTTTTAAATAATCGAATGATGTTGGTCCTGGAACATTAATCAGCAACAATCGTAAGTAAAAGCATTCACGTTGCGAGGGATGAACAGTGTACAGTCTGCCTAAAACATTCGTAGAAAAAATTCCTGGATATTCTGAAACTGCCATACCCCTTTTGCGAGGTTCCCATGATTTTCTTGATTTATTCCATGTGAAGTAGGTTGGAACTTCTGAATAGAGCAATGTTTTTGCAAATTGACCATAAACATTTTGTTGTTGGCATAATCGAAAGAAATCAGTTAATGTTGTTTTTGGTGGAGTTACTGCTCGTCCTGCTGCATTTTGTTCAGTGAAGTATACACGTTGCCCGTTTTCAAGATGTATTGCTAAATGAGTGACAGCTGGTTCTCTTTCATGAATTTGAAATGAAAGGATTCGCCATACAGCTTCATTACTACTTATGTATCTGCCCATTTGGTAACGTGCAATTTCATCATTTACGTCGACACCTTGAACTGCAAACACGGCCATGTCACTGCCTTTATTCACATATTTACAGATGTATTTAATTGAATTGACTGAGCTGCAAAATTCAACATTAATATGCGCTTTATATGTTTTTGATAGTAGTGGTGAATATGGTACAACCCATCGGTTATCGATTTCAATGTCATTTTGTCCGTTTCTCGACTTTAACATAAAGGAATGTCCACCATTTTCAGTTGATCGTCTACGGTACAACGGATATCCGTCATTTCCAGTGATAGTATCCGATAACAAATCTTTTGGAAACCGTTTTGTGCATTTACCATCCTTCATACATGGCGAATTCATATTTATAGAACCGCAAGGACGATGGATCATATTTGCAGTCACAATTTGAAATAACTCTGGATCAAAGTTTTGTTGAGGGATTTCGGCTGAGATTATTTTATCAATTTCCTCAGGTCTAATTTTGTTTACTAACCAAACTAAAATATGAGCATGAGGCAAACCACGTTTTTGCCACTCGATTGAATACATCCAGCAACGTGTTTCACCAAATACGTGATGTTTGACAATGAGGCTAATTAATGATTTTAATTTTTGTTTAAAAACTCGTGCTGTAATATCGTGACGATCACTTGCTTCTTGTCCAGGTAACAAATATTTTTTAATTTCATCCCATTGCGGATTGCAAGTAAATGTGATGAATAAGTCTGGTCGACCATAAACACGAACATAAGTCATTGCATCCTGTGTGTATTCTTGCATATGACGTGGACTGCCTGTATATGATGATGGTAGTATGCACACATTTCCAATGTCATTAATATTTAAATTTCCATCAACATTATTATTTATAGCATCACGTAAATGAATGTATTCTTCAGCGCGCAATTTCGTTTGATTGAAACGAATATACCGTAATCGCTCGCTTTCGATTTTCGCATACATGTCTGTAATGTATTGATGAAATAAATGACGGCATTTTAAAATATGATTATCTTGGTTGGTTCGAATCATAATTCTGTGCCCATAGAAATCCATGGCGCTTACTTTTTTATTCGTTTCTCCTCCTATAAAATAACGAAAATATTTTGTGAATATTAATTCCTGTGTAAATATAAATATTAATTTCTTTGTAAATAGTATTAGTGTACCTGTTGCTGGATTTGTTTGTTTGATATTTATGTGATATCCATCCTCGCCTTCCCAAAATATTAATGGATATTGCAATGCGTCGTATGAACGATGCGTATCATGAATGTTCTGGAGAGTGTTGTTTCTGCGCATTATGCGAATATCTCTCTGTTCAAATGCATCACCAACCATCACTATTCCTACTTCATTAACAGTTGGAGCATTGAATCGACGTGCATGTTCGCCAGATGGAACTTTGTCTGCTTTAATGACAATCATGTAATTGTCATTTTGCAATCTTCTTGACATACTTTTGAACAATTGAATGAGATGATTATTTTCTGCCAAAAAAGTTTCTAATGTTGATACAATTAATCGTTCCTGAATTTTTCGGATGTGTTGAAATTGACAACGAACATTAACTTGCTCATCTTCGTCTCCCATGAAATATATTTGTAAGAATTTCGGAGTTTCATTCGCTAGTGGAAGCAAAGAGCCAATCTGATGATACACTTGTCCCTGTATTTTAAACGTTGTATTGTAATTGACACCTTGTGCATTAATGTTAGGAATAATTTTTGCAGCGAAAGAAGACATTTGAAAACAGGAATTTATTTTTCTGATTATTTTTAAAAATAATTTTGATTCTGCATTTTCTCCTGACATTAATGATTTCAAAGGTTCCGGTGGTGCATTTAATGCTGGCAAAACAACTTTTCCTGATGAACAACACATTCCTACCGTTTCATTTTTAAATTTTAAAGCATGGCAAAAATTGCATTCTTTATCCATGTTACCAATCACAATTTCAGCTTGAGCACAATATTCAATTGCAGGATCATAATTGAATGCAACTCGATGATATGATGATAATTGTAATTGCAATCTATTAGTCAACTGACTTAAACGTCTATTTACATCTGTTGTATAATTACGTGATGTTCTCCTTAATACCCTCATAGTGGCTAGACGTTGGTTTCGTTGTTCCTCCATTTCTTCTGCACGGTTACGTGCCACCCGTATTCGTGTTCTTTCTTGTGTTTGCGCTCGTTGTGCTGGTGTGAGATTTGCTAGATATCTTTGTGAATTTTGATTTCGTCGAGTAGTCCGACCGATGACAATACGTCGTGCAGGCATTTTTATATTATTTCACTGTATACAAAGATTTTAACAGATTAATATTTATAGATTGTAAAATCTGCCAATTTAGCGTTCATTTTTAAAAATTAATAATAATTAAACTATTGTTTGTATAATTTATTTGATCATTGGGAACTTTTAATTAGACATTTAAAAATCTTACTTAATCATAAAAATTCAAATTTTATTTTCCGGATGACCATAATAATCGAAAATCAAAAAGTTGTAAATACTCAACTTTTTCAAATGGAACATGGCATAAATTTTAATATTTTTTAATTCCACATAAAAATCCAATAGGAGTTTATTCAATATTACCTATAACTAAAATGAATAGTTTTTTAAATAAAAAAAATGTTTTAAATTTCCCTCGTACATATGCTTAATTATTTAAAGATTATTGTAAGACTGAATAAAAAAAAAAAAAATTATATTCCAATAGATTGATTGATATGACTAATTGATAAGAATAAAGATGAAAGTTGATGGCGACTGCGGCAAAGCGAAAAGTGTTCAAAAGTTTTCAATAATTTATTTTAAAAAAGCATATTCCAAAACATAAATATGTCAAAGTTCAAAATTTTCTCTCAACTCTTTCCATGAAAATTTCAATGAGTGAGTTCTGTGAAACACCCTGTATAATAATTATATTAATATTATGTCATTGGATAAAACTTTTGAATTAAAAGAAAGTGTAAGACTGAATAAAAAAAAAAAAAAAAAAATTATATTCTAATAGATTGATATGATTAATTGATAAGAACAAAGATATTGCAACTTAACAGGGATCATTTTTTTCGTTTTTAATGAACTTTTTGAAAAAATTTCATAGAAATATAAAACTTTTTAAAAGAAAAATCCTCAATTTAAAATTCAATTAACTAAATAATGTAACATAGAACATTACCTCATAAAAATGGTTTGTTGTAAATTATTTTTAAAAATTTCATAGAAATAAAACTTTTTAAAAGAAAAATCCTTAATTTAAAATTCAATTAACTAAATAATGCAACATAGAACATTACCTTATAAAAATGGTTTGTTGTAACTTATTTTTAAAAATTTCATAGAAATAAAACTTTTTAAAAGAAAAATCCTTAATTTAAAATTCAATTAACTAAATAATGCAACATAGAACATTACCTTATAAAAATGGTTTGTTGTAACTTATTTTTAAAAATTTCATAGAAATAAAACTTTTTAAAAGAAAAATCCTTAATTTAAAATTCAATTAACTAAATAATGCAATATAGAACATTTCATTAAAAAAATGGTTTGAATGCACTGGGATACTGAGAAATGTATTTATAATAAGAAACATTGATTAAGATTTAGAATGTTTCTTCCCGACAGGCTCAGGTTAGCCAACTAATAACAATAAAATAATCACATTCTTTTCTTAAGAGAGAATGGTGTATGAAACATACCTAGAATTTTATATTTTTAAAATTTTTTAATTTTCTTTACTTATAAATTCAAACTTTATATATTAATTAGTAAATTAAATGTATTTACAGATATATTTATATCGACCGCAGCGCCACCTATTGGGGCCACAATTTCTTGAGTAGCTGACATTCATTCAATAATTTATTTTTAAAGAACATATCCCCCCCCCCCACCCAAATCATAAATGTGTCAAAGTTCAAAATTTTCTATATAGATTTTATTATCTTAAAAAAAAAGTTTCTGAGTACCTGAATTCCCCTTTCTTTTGTTAAGAGGGGTTTCATTGTTTAAGACCTGACCTTTCAGGGCAGGGATAATGTATTGTTTGCTTGGCCCTTTTAGAGGCTCTATTTCTATAGATCTTATCTGTCAATCAATTAAATATAAAAATAAAAAATAAAATCAAACCGATTTGGCTCAAAATTTAGATAAACCATCCCCAGCACTAAGCAAACATATGGTGTGAATATGGTTTCGATACGTTCAGTGGTTTAGGCGTGGGTCGATCGCGTACATACACACTAAGGATTTATATATATATAGATTATTTACAAATTTATAAATATGGTCATTATCAGTCCCAAAATTTTTACAAAATATATACAAAGTTCTTTTTTTTTTTTTTTCCTCTTTAAAAAACATAGTTCGGAACGTCATTAATATATTACATATTATTATATTTTATTTTTTTTTTTTTTTTTTTAATTAAATTCGTCACAGGAGTTTTAAATTATTAATCAAGACATCCCAGCAAATACTCAACCACCGTGGACTGCTTTCATCAACATCCAATTGCATATTTATACCAGTCCGTCTCCTAAAGAAAATCTCTATCAATTTCAAATAAATATGATTTAAAAGTAAAATATCAATATTTGAAAATGTAGCAAGTTTTCCATAAAGAGAGGGAAAAAATTAAAACTTTTTCAAGATTCGGTTGGCTTTACGTGGATTTTAATAATTCAGCATATATTATCAGCAAATTGCTTGAGATAGAATGTTGAAGTTTTGCAATGAGAGAAACAAAGAGGTTGTCCTCTGCTTGATGCAAATAGACATATACACATATATATAAAATTATATATCTGTATATATATTATTTATTTGTTTCGATATATATAGTTTCGTAGGCTGTGCCTTCATCATCAGTCTTTTAATTATTAATATTATTTTATTGGGGATCAATATCACCTGGCTATTGAGCTGAGAAAGAAGGAAATTTTTTTTTCAAAAATTTTCAATATCCACGCGATACTGATCCCATGAAAAATAATATTTATAATTAAAAAAGACTGATCATGAGGGCCAAGCCTTCAAAAACTATAGTCTCAAACAAATAAATAAAATATATATAGATATATAATTTCGATATATATGTGTGTATGTATATTTGCATCAAGCAGAGGACACTGCTACTCTCGGCAAAACAAAAACTTTTCAATTTTGCAATGAGGTTCAGTTTATTAATACAAACTTGAGTGCCAATTTCTGCTTATTAGTTAGAGTCATTTTAAATATAACTCGCCATATAAAAGTTCAATTTCTTTCTGATATTTAACAGGAAATATTCAAACTAGGAAGAGTCAAAATCTAATAAACTCTTCATTTTTGGAATACAAACGTTTGGCACCAGAACACATACGTATTTGTAGTCATTTTTAATAGAGTTCCTTTGTTAACTCTGGTATTAAAATTAAATTAAGTAAAAAGGAAATTCTCCCTTTATTTCAGTAGGTAGCTCGATTTTCGGGACCGCCAGAGTAATTTCTAGATATATTGAATTAACAGTCCGAAATGATTGAAATAAATTATTTAACTTTCGCGGTTCAGTCACTTAAATATTAAACTTATCTAAATATACTTCACTTTGCAAAATTAGATGAATAAATATTTCGTCTTTATTTAACATTTTCCCCAAGACAAACAGAAAAAATATAAAACATACCAATTTAGTTTCAAATGAATATAAATGACATACAAGTGACTCTTTTTCTTTTCCTAAGGGTAGAGTAAAAGTGTGTTTGCTTGTTTTTCTTAAGCATACATAAAGAGCATCAAAGCGTCTTTATGAAAAGAGGCATTTAATGTCAAGCTTAATTACGAATTTATATATAGATTTGTCCGCCTCGGTGGTGCAATGGCTCGAACAACTGACCGTGCAACCTGGAGGTCTTGGGTTCGATTCTCACAGCCATGACATATTTTTTCTGTAAGTATAGGGTCTGGTAATAAAATTAAGGGAGATAAATTTAACCGAATTTATCGCGCGCGAAGGATTTACCACTGCTCGAAGCCCTAAAACCTTGGTAAATTGATATTGAACTGTATTTGGTTCTCTGAGATTGGCTCGTGATCCCGGCTTCTTTTCCTTCTGCTCTGTTCTTTTCCACCGATTGAGGGGCCAGCCCATACAGGCGCTCTTTAGGGATCCACCTTCTCGTGTATCTCTTCTTCATCAATATCATTAAAAAAAAAAAAAAAAGATATTTTGTAAATAATCATGTAGTATTCTTAAATATTTTAAGTACTAAACTATACTCAAACGCCTCCCAATTAAAGATAGGAAATTTGGCCAAACCGGAAATAAAAAAATATTTAAATCCAAAATCCTGAATAAAAAAAACGAAAAAAAATTGCCATTTTAATCATAAAGTAGTTATTGATTTATTTTTATTAGAAAATGTAAAATTTTTAAATAATATTTATTTCATATAGAGTTTTTTAAATAAATCTCATCTTTCAAAACTAAAGATAGTAATTTTATACAAATTTTGATTTTTAACATTTAATATATTCAGGAAAATAAATATAATATATACAATTATATAAAATATATAATACAATTATATAAAATATATTATATAAATATAATATATACAATTATTAATAATAGGAGGTATTTATGGAATGTGATTTTTTAAGGGGAATAAAATTTTTGGCAGTATTTTATTAACTCTAATATTTTTAAAATACCGTAAGAAACTTCGTTCCTGACGGGGGTCCCCCGACCGCACAGGTTTGAATTTATTAAAGAATAAGTTATGCTAGAGTGAGGCTCTTATATCTTCTTAGCCACTGGTACCCTAAACCAGGCCTGGCCAACCTAAATTGCACCACGGGCCGCATTGACGACCTATTAAAATTTCCAAGGGCCGTACACAAATAAGAATAATTTAAGAACTGGCTTTACCACGGATTTCTTATTTAGTGATTTTTATTGTAAGCGAATGCAGAGGTGCACTGAAAGTGTTTAATCAGTGTAAATGTGAAAAAACAATACTACAACCAGATACAAAAAGAAAATATACATTGAATGAAAAATAGTTTTAATTATCAAATTTTTTTTTGTTATTTTAGTGATATTCAAATATAAAAGGTTTTAATATTTAACGCCTAATAATGCAACCCGCAATTCAGAGCATTCTATTTGAATGCATAACCTAGAACATACAGACGAATCTCTATCTTCCTAATCTCCTCCCACCCCCTCTCCCTCTCTTTTTAGTCACTAACAATTTCACATAATGAGCCATTTTCATAAGGAATCAAAATTATTAGTCAAGTCCAATACACCGAACCATATTTCGAGTCTTATTTTAAAATAACAAACAAAGATCAATGGCGATTTCTTTCAGTGTGATTTTTGCATTTCTTTTTGTCTATTTCTAAATCAATTTCTCTTTTTGAAGATTATTATTATTTTTAATGTTATTCTTTGTGCAATTATAGGGAACTCTATTTCTTTTAATAAATTTAATGTAATTTAAAATATATTCTGAAATACCCTATTAAAAAAAAATACACAATTCGTAATCATATGTGACCGCGGATCCCACGGAGGTCGAATGCGGGCTGGCCAGCCCTGCCATAATCTCACGTTTGATTATAGCTTAATAATAAGTAAGGCCACGAAAATGAATAGTTAAAGGATTAAAGATTAAAATAATTGAATCTCCAAATTGATATAGATATTAGGTATTAGTTTTAGTTTAGGGGCCAACGGCTTCTAAGAGGATATAATAGCCTAGCTTTTTAAAAAAAGCATCGCGCTGGACACGCTATGATCCTTAGTTCGAACGCAGGCAGATCCTTTCGTCTATAATACATTTTTGTCTCTATTCTCTAATTTAATCTCAAGTATTATTTAATTAATTATCGATAAAACTAATTTATTCTATAAAAACTTAAAATTAGCTACTAAGGATGGATTTGTATTTTAAATTTAAATGCTAATTAAAGAGGATAACACTCATTAAAACTAAATCAGGCAAATGCACAAAGTTAGTTGGTTCTCTTATCAGACTCGTCATTTTTGCTTCATGGCCACATGCCAAGTACAAATTATTCCGCCGCCAAGTCCAGAGATTGATGTTGACGTGGGTATTTTTAAACTTTCATTTAATCAATTAATATTATTCGCACACACCTAAGGCTTTGGTATTTCGAATACACTTGATCCTTGAAATTTTGTAGCATATACCAGAGTTAGTACCGTGTTAGGTGACCGACTAAGACAAACTATGTTTACTATTCACACCTACCCCTTATATTAGTCTTTCTGTCTGATTGAATCAATTGAGAGAATCTAAATAGAAACATTAGAAGTTGTCATCATCTCTCTCCATTAAAATTGCAACAGCTCTATTCCTAATGTATTATTAAAGCCTTGATCAATGAAATTTGAAATCTAACCCAAGTAATATCTGTACTAGATGAAGGAGGAGGTATCAGCCAAAGATGGAATCACTGGGTTCAATAAAACACCTTTAATAAGACGTATTCAGTCTGAATTTTATTTGGCCATCTTCAGTCAATTAGGAGTTATACTACAAAATGCAGGTACACATGTGATCGAACCAAGCCCAGTCAAAAATAAAATAATTTTTTTCATTGAATAAAAAGTTGAAAATTTAGTATTTGTCGAATGGTTGATGAAAAGGGGATAATCGTGTCAGTGAAGGTGGGTTTTCTAAAAATGTTAAATTCTAATTTTTCTGTTGTTAGTTAACATATTGTTAAATCCAAAAATGCAATAGTTTTATCGCCTATTTCTGATGAGAATTTTAATGCTTTTGTGGATTTGGTTTAGATAGTTACTGAGCGATTGAATCCCTGTAGTGGCACCCGACCAACTGACCTGATCGAACCAAGTTCGATCACATATGTGTACCGCATTTTGTGTATAACTCCTAATTGACTGAAGATGGCCAAATAAAATTCAGGCCGAAACGTCTTATTAAAGGTGTTTTATTGAACCCAGTGATTCCATCTTTAGCTGATACCTCCTCCTTCATCTAGTACAGTTTCATCACAGCCACGAACTCTAACAATATCCAAGTAATATCTGTAAAAAGTACAGCAATATTTTAATTAAAATCATTTTACCAATCATCTTTACTTCAAAAAATTTATTTTTTACCTTATTCTCAAAAACAGCTTTTTATGCTTTAGGGAATTTAATTCTTAAATTTGTTGATTATTAAGTTTGTCTTTTGATTTTTGTGACCTTGAGAACAAAGTCGATTTGGTCAGATTCTAAGTGAATATTATTATTTTTTTGTAGACAATTGTAATGACAATTCTATCTCTCTACATTATTGAATTTTTTTTTTTTTTTTTTTTTTAATGCAATCGAATGCAAGAAAGGGGTGCACCAGTAAAGTGTGTAGCCCCTATGGATCTCGAAAGACCTTGCATTACCGAAGAGAAGGGAAAGTTGATTAAGTGAGAGGGTGTAGACGTAGGTGTCTATGCACCCTGGTTTTGAAGGTTTGAAGATCATAGGTGCTGGGAAAGATAGAGGCTGGGAGAGAGTTCCAGTTCCTTGAAGTCATGGGGATATATGTATTCGCGAATGAAGTGGTCCGGCACTTTTCCAATTTGACCGCAAAAGAGTGTTGGGAGTCGCCAAAACGTGTGCTGCGTGCAAAGTATGCTTTGGGGGAATTATTGACTTTATCTCATCAGAGCACCTGCCGTGATAGTATCTATAGAAAAGGGAAAGGGCAGAGACATCTCTTCGATGAGCCAACGAGTCGAGGGAGTCGGTGAGGGTAGAATCGTCAATTAGCCTGACGGCTCGTTTCTGAATTGCATCAAGGGTAGCAAGAGAATATTTTGAGGCTCCTCTCCACAGATGAGAGCAGTATTCGAGATAGGGGCGGATTTGGGCCTTGTAGATGGTGAGAAGTTGTGGGGGTTTGTAAAATCGCTTGGACCTGAATAAGAAGCCAATCTTCCTTGCTGCAGATTTCGCCACAGAGGAGATGTGTTCATTCCAAGACAGGTCAGATGCGACAGAGACGCCCAACATGGATAGGCTGTCACACATTTTCAGGGTATTCGAATCGAAGTGAATATCAGGAAATCTCTATTTTCGCGCCTAGAAATTCGAGACAACATTGAGTCTTATTTGAATTAAAGTTAACTAAATTTTGAGAGCCCCATTTATTCAGTTTGGTTCAGGTCGAGAGTAATTGAGGAGGCAATATTGATTCGATTATTCGGGAGAGAGGGTTTGCCGTGTAGAGTGCTATCGTCGGCGTAACAATGAGTGGGGTTTGCCGTTTGATCAATAAGGTCGTTTATATAAATAAGGAAGAGTGTGGAGGAGATTACAGAGCCTTGGGGAACACCAGAGTTTGTAGAGAACGATTCAGATGATGTTCCATCCACCACAACTTTTATACTTCGGTTTGTCAGAAAGCTTTCTATCCATTTGCGAAGTGTTGGTTGAATCCAAAGGCTGGCAGTTTGGCAAGAAGATTTTTGTGCCAAACCTGGTCAAAAGCTTTGGAGATATCAAGGGCTACAGCGAGGGTTTCTTTTCCGGCCTCTAGAGTATTGTTGAAGGTGTGGGTGACATAGGTTAAGATGTCGCCTGTGGAACGATTTTGTCTGAATCCATATTGCCTATCGTGAATTAATTTATTGTTTTCTAAGTGATGAAGGACGTGTTGGTTTATGACTAATTCCATTAATTTGGAAAGAACAGAGGTGATCGAGATAGGCCTGTAATTAGAGATTTGAGATGTGTCTCCTTTTTTTAGGAATAGGTGTGACTCTGGCTATTTTCCAGCTTTTGGGGAATATGCCCGACTCGTAAGAGAGTTGGAATAGCTTGGATAAGATAGGGCAAGTTCAGGGGCGCATTTTTTAATGAGAATTGGTGGGATGTTATCCGGGCTGCGGCGGATTTGCAATTTAATTTATTAATGGCTTTTATGATTATTTGGGGCCTGAAAATTATTTTGTTCATGATGTTGGTTTGGGGGTATAAGTGGGGCGGGTTAAGCCCTTGTAATCTAAAGTGGATGTTAGTTGCGAAATAGGATGGCTAGTGATTCTACGCTTTTCAGCAGGGGTCGTGCCACTGGAACTCATTTAGAGAAAGAGGGGCGGAAGTGAGGGGACGCGAAATTTCTATTTATTGCCTTGTGTAACGAGAAAAAGCGCCCGTTTTCCATTGGGGCAAGATGCGAGACGGTCAGCTATCCTCTGGTCGAATGATTTTCTGCCTCAGAGATGATTTTTTGCATGAGCTTCGCGACTTGGTAAATGCAACTCGGTCGCATTCTAGCTGTGAAAGTTGCCATTTCTGAAAATATTTGTTTTTTTCACGGACGAATCTGCGCATTGTCTACCAAACCAAGGCTTAGAATCCTTGTTCCCTTTAATCAATTTTGAGGGAATATAGGTTTCTAAGCCTATTTGAATTGCCTCGTTAAGGGCGTCTGCGAATTCTGAAGCGTTTTTATCTCTGATGCAGAGTTCATTCCACTGGTAAGCGGCAAAAAAGTTACGCATGTCATTCCAATTAATGTTATCGTTATCGACTAGCCATATTTTTCTGGGGTTGAGTGGGGTGACGGGGGTTTTGGTAGTCATTATTTATCGAGCTACAACCTTGACCCACATATCTTGTATGAATGGCGATTATTGACATTACATCCTTATTCCGATATATACCAAATAGGCTTTATTAACAACCTCCTTGGCATCTTCAAAGCACCGGTTCCCAAAATTTCCAAACATAAACAAATATAATAGGTATATTAAAAGAACAAAGATCAGACAAGTGAAGTTTTAGAGAATAAAAAACGGGTTTTTAGTTCTTGCATTTTTTTTCAAATTTAAAATGAAAATTATTCATTTGAGGAGGTCCTTTCTCGCCGCTAATGTTAATTAAAAAATATTATAACTATAATCTTAATTTTTTATAATAGTTTAACTCTCTATCTATGCTTTGGTGAAGTTTCAATCACACATTAGCAAGCAAATTTTTGGAAATACATTTTTTTAAATGGAAACATTTTCTCAGAGTCTTATGGAAAATTAAGATCTTGACACTTTCTCCTGAATTATACTACTATAAGTTGATTAGATAAAGTTAAAATAACTAAAAATTAGTTTTTTTAAACATGCAGGTTTCTTTGTTTGCAATAAAATATATCATTCACCGACTAATTTACTTAGAAATTTACTTTAAAAAATCACATAAATTCCATGTTTGGATATAAACATAAACAGTATTAATACAACGCATTGCCAAATCATACAAGAGTTATAATCAGCTGATTTGAATAAATCAAACTGACTTTTGTATTTAATTATTTTTTATAATTGTTTTTATTTCAAACATTTACAGCTTTTATACTATTTATTTTTTAATTCTATTATTTTTCATTTGTATTTTTTTATTAAATTTTAGATACTACACTTCTTTTGACTCACCTGGAGCGAAAGGACCTCCTTAAAAATATCTACAATTAATAACATTATAAAAATCGTTTCTAAACTTACTACTTATTAAAAAATATATATTTAAAGGCTTAAACAAAAAGAAGTAAAATAAAGTATAAGCTTTAATCTTAAGACAGTGGACTGAAGCAAAGGGGTACAAGTTTCATTTCCCAGAAAAATTAATAAAGTGCATGTAGGGCATGCTAAAGCATGTAAAATGATTGTTGCAAATGAATACAAGTGTAATTTCACTTTGTACTGCTCCCTGTGGTGGCCTAAAGAAAACTAATCATAATCACAAGATAGCATGGAACATTGTAAACTTTAAATTAGATTTTCTCAAAACTACACAAAATAAACATAATACCTTAAATCTCTTTGATTCTGACCTCCTCAATTAAAAACGAAGAAACATTGTGAAAATATGTATATTAATATCTATATAAATATTTTTGTAAATATAAAAATATAACTGCATATAATTTGTAAATAATACGTTTTGAATTAATATTGGTTTCTAAAGGATCAATGAAGTCAAAAACATGGCGCGATTTGTTCTTACGTGAATAACCGCCTCACAGACACTCTGTAAAGGGAGATACTGGAAGTTGTATCTTCTTTCTTTGTTAGAGACGTAACATATATATACTCATTAAGATAATAATAAAAAATTTCCCCTAGGACCAACACTTATCTCCTTAAAGTTATCCTTAAGATAAGATTAAACATATGCAAAAATTGGTCAATATATATGTATACAACACACTTTTATATTCAGTATATTATTTTATTATTATTAATACTTTTATTTTAAAGAATTATAACAGAAGAACGTATTAGTTTTTGTGCTTTCTAGTTACAGATTTTTCAGATTAATAGATGAATAATCAGCAATTGCCTTTTGCCCTTCTAGGAAGCAACAAAAAAGAATTAGAGGACGCTCTGAATGAAATTAACCAAATCCTAATAGAAGAAATCAAAATGAAAATAAACAAGAATAAAACCAAGGTCCTAGTATGTACAAAAAAGAACAAACGAGACAGGAATGCATCAAAATTAACCAAGAAAACCTAGAAGGAGTTAAGGAATTCCGCTACCTAGGAAGTAAAATAACATGGGATGGGAGGAGCGAAAACGAAATTAAATATGGGGTTTGATTCAAAACAAAAACTACTATGCTCCTCCTCAATCAGCTTAGAAAACAGGAAGTTGCTATTATGTATGGAGCATAGCCATGTACGGGTGTGAAACCTGGACAATTAGAAAAACGGGGAGCAAGAGATTGGAGGCTTTCGAAATGTGGTGCTACAGAAGAATGGTGAATATCAAATGGATGGATAAAATTACAAATGAAGTTCTTGGATGAATCGGAGAAAGAAGAACCTTGTGGAAGAGTCTGAAGAAGAGAAGAGGTCAGATGATGGGGCACACACTGAGACATGGGGGACTGCTTAGGGATATCTTGGAGGGGGAGTTAGGAAAGAAAAGGGAAGGGGAAGACCCAGATTAGAATATTTCAACCAAATAATTGGGGATATGGGATGCCAGATATTTAGACAGGTCAAACAGCTGGCGGGGGACAAAGCCGAATGGAGACGGGTGGTTGCGTCAAACCAGTCTTAGGACTGTATACTCAATGATGATGAATCAGCAAGAAATCAAAACGTTATAAGGATAGTTCTTGAACGATTGTAGCTAATGAGCTGAAATTCAACTAAAAAGTTTATCTATTAAGAAAGTACATCTCTATGTCAAGTTTCAGCATTCTATCTTAAACCACTCACAGACTAAAAAATTTCCAAGCCTTTAAAACTTGCAGATACCGAACCGAGTTTTAAGTTTTCACTTTTTCTTTTATTTCGATTAACTTTCTTGAAAAATATATATTTGTTGTAGTGGCTGTTTTTTTCTCTCGGAGATGAGCTCCTGGCTGGTGGATTGATTGGTGTGAGTGATATTGTCTGTATATTTGTGAATGTGTTCTACTTTTCCCTGCTATCCGTTTCAGGTAACAACGTTAGCCTTATAAATTACCATCCTTTTTCTTTTCTTTCTTTTTACCTCTTATTTTCTCCGATAGTTTATTGGACGCTGGAGTATTGTAGAAGCGCGAGCAACCCTAAGGCCACATTCAACTTCGCTCAATTCAATTATAGTGCTTAAAAGTTTGTTGTTTTAACAATTCGAAATACTTTCAAACTTCATGAAAGGAACTTACTTCAATTTAAATAAATGATAAAATTCTCGTGTTTAAACATTGAACATTTTTCCTAATTGGACTAACTATAGGGAAATTAAAATATTAATTAAAATGTTTTATTGTTCTCAATTTCAATTATTTTTGTTTCTTCTTTTATTTGAATTTGATATTTGTATGTGTAAAAATGGATAAGTAAATTTCGTTCTATTGTTCTAAAACTGGGTTGTCTGATTCTGTTTGTATTGTTTCTAAAACTGCTTATCTAATTATTGTTTATGTGAATGTGTGAATTTTTTGAATTTCTGATGGTCATTGGTAACAGAGTTATAGAAAAACAATGTACTTTAGAAATGTGTGATCTATTTGAAACCCTGAAGAAGTCGGCAAAGTCGACGAAACGTTGGTGGAAAAATAAAAAAGTCACACAAAATCTTGTCCTTAATTCCCATTATAAACATTCATTATTTTTTTCTATACTTTTTCTGGGTTCGAGAAAAAATTGGTGATTTGACAATTATTTGTTAACGAACAGTTTGAGCTAGAAACTTAGCACAAAAGTGCAGTTTATTAGTAAAGGCTTTTCTGCTAAATAACATAACAGATAATAATTTTAACCGATTTCCATTCAATGTTTCTTGTTGATTTTCTTTATTCATATTTTGAAGCTCAAACTCCTAAATTTGTTTGTTTTTTATTTTTCGAACTTGGGAACAAGGCTGATTTTGCCCTTTGTAATAGAATATGTATAGTAAGAGTATTGACGCCCGAACGAAATTTCTACCAGAATCCATCCACAAAGACAGACAGTCTTTATAATATTAGTTATTCTGAAAATTATTTTTTCCACGTTTCAGATATTTCTAAACAATAAAAGAAGAATAAGAAAAAATAATTTTTTAGATGGATTTAAGTAGGAAGATTAATCTATCAAAGAAAATAATACTTTCTATAACTAACAACCCTCTAAAAAAAATATGACACAAAAATAAAGTATTTCCGGCTTCTAATTATAAGGCTGTCTTGAATCAATGATAAATACGATAAAGTCCTCACGAAATCTTGCAGATCACCAAACAAACTGCTTTTAAACAAAAAGCACCTTAAACTTTGTGTAACAAAAATCAATTTTATTTAGTTTTTTTAACAAATTTTGTGAAAAATGCTAATAAAACATCAAAAACCTTGAAACCATAAGTGCTAAATAATTGAAACATGACAAAAGTGGGTCAGTAATGGTTTATTTTTTTACTCTGATAAAAAAATCAATAAAGTTTAAGCAATCTACTAAAATGTACACGTAGAATAATAAAAAACAATGGAAGGCTAATACTTTTTAGGACAGTAATATTTTAAAGTTGATTTTACGAGAGAGAGAGCGCCATCGGTATATTTGCGGCAAATTTAAAATATAATCTTAATTTGGACTCAATTTTCGAAATGAAAGACTCCAATTGATTTTAAATTAAGAAACATTAAATATATTGATAATTATTACCCCCCCCCTTCACCACTCAAAAATTAAATATTCAATTCACTTTTCTTTGCGCACAGAAAAAGAAATCAATCACATCTTATTTGATTTATATATTATTTGTTTATTTTTTAATAATTTGCCACTTTTTTATAATTTTTTAAAAATCTAAATTTTGTTATTCTTATTTTTTGATTTTTACAAAATTAAACGACTTAAGACACGCATGCCCATATGAGTTTCTCATGGCAATACTGGATGGAGCAGCCTGTCATACAAACAACACCTGATCTCTTTTAAATATTTGGAGCCTTATATCGATTATCGATCCCAAATTTTAAAAAATGATATAATATAATTCTCCTCCTCACACGATACCACTTATTTAAATAAATCTATTTCCACACAAAAAATATCACAATGCTGTAGATTATAGAAAAAAATACTTCCAGATTCATATCTAGAGCCTCATTTCTGTAGCTGTGTCAGGACGAAAATGAGGCGAAACTTTTAAGAGACTATGTATTTTCGGGAGTTTACAGGTATACATTTGGAGTGTGGTTTTTTAAGAGGAATACAATTTTTGGACCGAGACGCCGCCCGCCAGGTCACCAGCTCGGAGGGCCGAGCTTCGAGGGCGTGCCGAAGGCCACTGAAAAGCTCGTATATTTTATATTGATAGAAACAAAAACGAATGTTGTAGAAGGTAACGCCTGTTCGAATTTGTTGGTCACTTTGGTTTGTTTTGTTTTACTTATTTTTTTATTCATTTTAATGGAACCAACCAAACAAACAATTCATGAATTCTCCTCTGGTGCTCGTTTTATTAGTCGAAATAAAAGACAAACCCCAGGGCTTGAGGTAACGTGGGCTTCTTTTGAAGGCAGTCCAAGCGTTGAATTGACCAGTACAAAAGCGGATACACATAAAATGCCGGCAAGCAACCTTTGAGCGATTTTCACGGGGCTTATGCTAGAAATAGAGTCGACAAACAACACATTGCAAATGAAAATCCACCCCCAACGTTTGTATTTTTTTCTCATTTATTTAAAAATATAGTAATATTTCTTATTTGTTCGGCTATTTTAAGTCTAGGAAAAAAACAATGATCTCGTTTGAATTTCTTTTGAGAGAGTTGAAAATTATTAAGTTTTAACTCTCTCTATGTCTATCTTTATAAAATTAACGAATTAAATGGTTTCAATGAATTAAAGAAAAGTATTGTAATCATATTCAGAGATTCATCATTAAGTTGCCAAATCGTTTAACCTTATGACGTAGAGAGACTGGAACTCGCTTGCTGCCACCCTCTTCCCCGCGACTTATAGTAAAATCTTCAGCTGCTTAAGACTCATATCCGCAGCAGATACCTTCTACTTCTACCCAGCCAATAAAATCTCCTCTTCTTCTTTTAAGAAGGCCGGGCCAATCCAGGCCTTTAGAGACTGCACCTTTTTGATGTAACTTTCCTATCAATATCATTAAAAAAAAATTATCATTTCGAAGACTAGTTTGACGCGAGATTCATCCTCTACCACCTGATTCCCAAGTAAATAAATATATCTAATGGTTTTACATTTCATTTTATCACTTACTCTGGGAGAAACATTTAAATATTTTTTTTTTATTTATTTATTGTCACCGGGAACAAAGCCCATTTAGACATCACATAAGTAAAGTGTTAGTAGGTTTAGTGAGGGAGCCGAGTTTTTAGCCGGTAGAAATTTTTATTTGCCAGCCAGGATCGAACCCCGACCTTCCGCTCCAACATCGTCATAATCGATCGATGCCGAATCGGGGCCAGCGCGTTAGCCGGCTCGGCTAACCCGACTCCCCTTTAAATATTTTATTTAATTTAAAATATAGGTCATGTTTAAAAATTGTACCCCCAGGGGTGAACCGCGACCTAATATAGTGTACACCTACTTCCACTTTCATTTCCAAGTAGAAAACAATAGATGAAGGTGAAGATGTTTCACCTTGCACCAACACCACAATCTCTACTAATTATTAATAGATGAAGGGACATTGTCTAATCATTAGACTCTAATGTATTCCAAAATAATTCCACATAATTCCAAAGACGTCTACACCTAATTCCAATCGCGGTTCACCCCACGTTATACGCTATTATCTAAAATCTATCAGTTCTCTTTTATCTATATTTTCTCGAGAGCTTCCTGATCAGTAATCCTGTCTTCTCTTTATTCACTTGATTCTATTAAAGCAAGACATACGTTTTGAAGTTCATTAATCTTTTCTGTTACTTCTATAGTTCAACTTTCACATAAAGGCTAGTTGCATATATTATAATAAACAATTTTTTATTCCTGATTAACCCCATCTTAGCTTGAGTAGACTTTACTTCCTGACTCCTCTCAGCCCGTTATTATGGTAGTGAAATTTCATCATCTTTTCATTATGTTTTTGTTGTTTATCTTAGATCGTTTCTGTTTCTTATTTTCTAATTAGATATACATTTTTAATTCCCCTTTTATTTATATCATTATTTGATATTAGATTGATGTGGAAGTATTTCATTCTTTTTCATATTAATAATAAATATGTTCAAAAATATGAAATAGAAATTGACTTTTCAATGTAGAAAAGAAAAAGAGAGTAAAGAAAATTTATAAAAATTTATTATAAATTAAATTTCAGATTCATAGATTCAGAAATGATTTTTTTTTAGTGATAGAAATTTTGTTAGAAGATTCTGACTATAGAGAGTGTTGAACACACCCTTGAAATAAAGCAAAACATTGTTATATATATGCTTCTGTAAACATAATGTGTAAGTGATCATTTACAGCCATCTCTATAGTTATGTGGCGTGCAATGAAATTGATTCGGTTTAAACAGGGATCTAGTACTTGGAACTGTTGATCTATTAGAATTCCAAGGACTATTTTCATTTAAACTAATTACGATTGCAGCAGCAGGCTGAAGTTTTCCACTAATATTTTATGTACTTGAATCCTTAAAGGGAGTATTATTGATTAATTTCATTATTACATATAGAGGGCGCGACCCCTATTTTCCCGAGTTCAAAGAATCAAACACTGCAATCAGCAGAAGTGACAAAAACAATTTTTGAAAAAAGTGAAAACTTTTTCAAAACTCGGTTCGCTTTAAGAAAATTTGATTTTTTCTGATGTTCTGCAATTTTGAAACGCAAGCTCTGAACCTAAAAATCTTATCAGTTGTTTATTTTCATCATCATTGAGTACACAGTCCTAAGACTTTGACCTCTCTAAATGACTCACATCCCATATCCCCATTTATTTGGTCGAAATATTCTAATCTGACCTTCCTCTTCCCCTTTTCTTTCCCACCCTCCAAGATATCCCTAAGCAATCCCCCGTGTCTCAGTGTATGCCCTATCATCTAACAACTTCTCTTCCATGAAGTTCTTCTTTCTTCAATTCTTTCAAGAACTTCTTCATTTGTAAATCTATCCATCCATTTGATTTTCAGCATTCTTCTCTAACACCATATTTCGAAAGCCTCCAATCTCTTTCTCTCTTCTTCTTCGTTTTGGAAATTCTAAATTTTGACACTACTTTTCTAAAACCTTGCACCTTTGATATGATTGCGGTTGTTGAAATCCAGGCAGAAAGATAGAAAAAAGATCATTCTAGAAAATTATTTTCCTCCTCGTTTCAAACATTTCTAAATAATAATAAGCAATAAATAAAATTAGTTTCGTGTTTCGACACTGCCCTCTTGTTTGTTCCCCAGACGTACTCTGTATTTAGCTTTGAAAGAAAGTGAAGTTGAATTAATTTCTGTTCTCTTCTCATCATATATATAAATTAAAATTAAATATTTTCTCTTGAGCAGTCCGAAAAACTCGATGGATTACTAAAACCACCTTATTTAACATTGCATTCTTTGAACATTCTCAAAGTTCTTTGATAAAAAAGCTCATGATCTATTGAAAAATGATCTATATTGCTTTCTTTAAATCATAAATTTAATTCTCTACATCATAAATCACCCCTGTTTTTTATTACTTTATTGTCCCATAAATATGCATAATATGGATATTTGTTATACTTTAAAAATGTCGCATTTTTAATCTCTTCAAGCTTGAGTTGTTTACTCAAAAAATGAGTTTAGTCTTTTTGAATTTAAGTCGATTCTTCTACATTTCAGTAGAGGTTTCCATTAATAGTCAAAACATCAAAAATGGAATGCAATAAGGTTATTCCTCTAGTATTAGATAAGAATCGATCGTTATTTTTGATTTTAAGTCGTTTCCTCCATGTCTTCAGCAATGGTTACCAATAATAATCGAAACGTCAAAAACCTAATGTAGAATTGTTATTCCTCAAGTATTAGATAGAGAATCGATGGCTATTTTTGATTTTAAGTCGATTCCTCTATGTCTTCAGCAATGGTTACCAATAAAACCGAAACGTCAAAAATCCAATGTAGAATGGTTATTCCTCGACTCTTAAATGAGAATTATTTTTGAATTAATTTCAATATGAACTACAAATTGCAAGTGATATCTGATTAATAATAAAGGAACAAACATATTAATATTTCAAATGAATTTGATAAAGTTTAGCAACGATCCGTTGCAGTTTATTTTATTTGCAATTGAAAAAGAATATGATAAATTTAAGAATAAATAATAAATTGGTATGACATTACACAACGTTTAATTATTCTATATTAATCAAAAATAATAAATAATTTTATAATTTATATGTAGAAAGTCAATTATTACTTTACCAAACGGGGTATAGTGAACTTGTAATCGTGCATGAAAAAAGTTCATATTTGCTTATTAACTTCGAAATATCTCAAAAACGACTGAAAATTATGATTAAAAAAATGAAGGAATTAATAACGTTTTTATCTAAAATAAGACATTATCTTAATTCACTGTGGTGCTGAGGATTCTTATAGGTGTTAAATGAAAGGCTTATTTTTCAGCAGTTTTTTAATTTTAAAAGGTGTTTTTTTTTTAATTTATCCAAATATTTCAGAAATTTTGTACGAAATTCCTTCTTCACTGGACATCAACCAAAAATCACCGTATTCGCCCAGTCTTCAAAAATTCGAACACGGGGCCAGAGAGACATTTCATTTTTAACCGACTTCAAAAAAGGAGGAGTTTCACTATTCGACTGATTTTTTTTTTTTTTTTGTGCCTATTTTACCTCATATCTCCGCCAATTGTGAACCGATTTTGAAAAAAAAAATTGCATTGGGTTCAGCCCACCTTCCGATTGGTCCCATTTTTTTTCATAGGTATTAGACATTTTTTATTATGTTTTTTTAGACCTAACTTCATTGTTTATGAACCGATTTCGATGGTTCTTTTTTTATCCGAAAGGGGTGTCTTAGGGATGGTGTCATATTAATTTGGTCAAGTTCTGATGATATCATCACTATTAATAACACCACTAAAAAGAGAACAATAAGAATAATTTTTAGGGAAAAAATAAAAACCGACTTCAAAAAATTAAATGAAACAAATAAAATACACTAAAACGTATAAAATAATTATTATCTTATTTAGTTACAACTAAACGACGAAATATTAACATGAAATTACTTTTTGAAGTTGGTGCCAAACATATACCTTTTATGAATCGCACTCGACGGATCTTATTTAGTACGTTTGGTGGGTACGCTCGCTTATAGGTACAGTTTGTTTGACACCGACTTACAAAAAGTAATTTCATGTTAATATTTCGTCGTTTAGTTGTAACTAAATAAGATAATAATTATTTTATACCTTTTAGTGTTTTTATTTGTTGCATTTAATTTTTTGAAGTCGGTTTTTATTTTTTCCCTAATGTCATTTTTAATTCTGCCCTCAAAAACTCAACCAATAACAATTTTTTTTTATAAATTTCTTTTCGATGCTTTATCAGACAAGTCAATTAGCATACTAATTTGAAGACTGAGCAAATACTGTGATTTTTGGGCGAGGTCCACTGAAGAAGGAATATTGTTCAAAATTTCCGAAATATTTGGATATATAAAAAAAACACCATTTAAAATTAAAAAACTGCTGAAAAATAAGCCTTTCATTTAACACCTATAAAACATTATATTTACTAGTAAAATATATATCGAAAATTTTATATTATAAGAGATATTAATTATTTTGTCAAAATGTCTATTAGTACGTTTGTGGGTGAGAGCGTGTGCTACCAAATTGTGTGTACACTCTGACTCATAAACCAATGAAGGCATCAAACCAAAATTTTATATTTAGATATTTTATGTTAATTAAAAACCGATTAGATTTTAGTTGAAATCAGACCAAAAATTAGACGGAAGATTTTTAGAAATTTGAATCTTTGTTCCGATTTGAGTCAAATTTTGTATAATTAGCCTTTAAGGCCTTAAAGGACTATCAATCCAAAAATTATTTTCCTAAGTTGTTCGGAGGGCAGGGATTGAATGGAAAAGTCATCAGATGTCCACTCTCATATTTATTAAATTTAAATATTAATTAAAAGCTTTTATTTAGCTTGCAATGTTTGTTTGTTTGTTTGTTTGTTATTTAAATGTTGGTTTAGGTTAAATCTTGCAAGCTGAATTAGAACCACTTACTTTTCAATTTTACATGTTGGTTCATTTTCGATGACAATGCATTTCTCACTTTTCAATTTCTTTTTAATTTCTCATATGAATGTTACTTTTCAAAGGTGGAAGGAAAGTGAAACCCGTTTGCTGCACACACTAGTTTAATTCTATTTTTAACCGACTTCAAAAAAGGAGGAGGTTCTCTATTCGACTGATTTTTTTTTTTTTTTTTTTTGTGCCTATGTTACCTCATATCTCAGCCAATTGTCAACCGATTTTGAAAACTTTTTTTGCATTGGGTCCAGTCTAGCTTCCGATTGGTCCCATTTTTTTCGTTTTTTTTCATAGGTATTAGACCTTTTTTATTAGGTTTGTTTAGACCTAACCTCTTTGTTTATGAACCGATTTCGATGGTTCTTTTTTTATCCGAAAAGGGGTGTTTTAGGGATGGTGTCATATTAATTTGGTCAAGTTCTGATGATATGGTCACTATTAATAACATCACTAAAAAGAGAAAAATAAAAATAATTTTTAAGAAAAAATAAAAACCGACTTCAAAAAATTAAATGCAACAAATAAAATACACTAAAAGGTATAAAATAATTATTATCTTATTTAGTTACAACTAAACGACGAAATATTAACATGAAATTACTTTTTGAAGTTGGTGCCAAACATATACCTTTTATGAATCGCACTCGACGGATCTTACTTAGTACGGTTGGCGGGTACGCTCGCTTATAGGTATAGTTTGTTTGGTACCGACTTCAAAAAGTAATTTCATGTTAATATTTCGTCGTTTAGTTGTAACTAAATAAGATAATAATTATTTTATACCTTTTAGTGTATTTTATTTGTTGCATTTAATTTTTTGAAGTCGGTTTTTATTTTTTTCTTAAAAATTATTTTTTTTATAGAAACTTTATACTCACCAATCAATTTATCCCATCATTTTGCAATAAAAAATATTAATTCCTCTTGGGTGTTATATATCAATTAAGAATTGGCTATTGGCCGGGAGTGCGTCCACCAGCCAATTAAATGGAAATGAATGGGGGATCCCTCGGGTTTGGAGGAAATTCCTCGGCGGCCAATAAGCCGCAGCACATGCAAATATTATATCGAGATTAAGTCCGGCCGGATTCCCGGAATGGGCTGTCGCAAGTGACTTATGGTCCATTGGCGTCATTGAAATGCAATTAATATTGAGCGTGATAATTAAGGATAACATTCATGTCCGTGGAGAAAGAAGCAAACACAAGTCAAAAGCAATTGATTTAAAGATAAAATTAACGTGTTTTTCTCCAGATTTAGAGTTATTATGTGATGACTAGGGCCAGGATTCGTATGCAAATGCATATTTTTTTGACTATTTTATAGTCATGCAAAAACACTTTTATACATGTTTTGAGCGTCTCTGATGACAATATCAAAAGTTAATAGTGCATATATTTGCATATTTCGTGTGTTTTGGAGTTTTTCTGCATATAATACGTTATTGTGCATATTATATGGTATATTTAGAGAATTAACTTGCATAAACGCCCAAATTTGCCGATTTTGCAAAAAAAAAATAAGATTCTGTTTTGTTTTTTTTGACTATTAACATAATATTTTATAACACAAAAAAATACATATATAGTATATTATTTTTATATTTCTATATTGTTATTTAACATATACTCTATCATTATTATATTAATTTAATAATATTACTTTGTCTATTATTGTTAATTTTGTTATATTCAATAATTATTGTATTATATTAATGTATTAGGCATTTAGCCGTTGAAAATAATAAATAAATAAATATTTGTAGATACCTTGAAAAGTTGGTAATTGTGTTTTGCAATCAAAAAAAGTAAGCTAGAGAAAAGTTGAACCATAAACATCCTGATATACATTTCTCATTTCTGTTAAACTTAAGAAAATAATTTTAAACCAGTCAGTCAATTTTTATAAAAAAATTAAATTTATTAACGCAAAAAAAATGCACTTGACGTTTCGGGAGATTTTCCTCCCTTCATCAAAAACAAAAGAACAAAAATTCAACCACGCGAAAAACGTTCTTTTATTTTTGTTAAAGGGAATAATTCCCAGAAAGACAAAACTGTTCTTTTTTGCGTAGTATGCAGTGTGCTACATTGTTAATATGAGTATACCATTCCAATAGATTAATTATCACTGTATTTAGAAAATCACAAGCGAATGTTCTGATAGATTGTAGAATAAATAATTTTTGGGATTTCATCAGAGTAACATTTATAGGAAGGTAATATTATCAATATTATCATAGTAATAAAAATTATTACTAGAGCTTATTTTAGAATTTCATAATCTAAGGGGCTAAAATTAATGATCTTTTCAAGATTTGAATTAAATGTTTTTGAAGTTTTTATAAAAGCAATCTCTGAAGAAGATGTAGAATGATAAAAAAAAGTGAGAAGTTCCATGGTTTCTTAATAAATCTTCTCCCAGCTTCTTACTCTGTTAAGGACAGCCAAAAAGTATTTTTCCTATCGGTTGATTGGTCTTCCGAGTGGCCTTATCCCTCTTCTCACTCGATAAATCCCATGACCTCTAATCTCAGTGACATTTGGTTCCTGGGTGGTATTCGACACGGACAGAAAATGAACAGACATTAAATTGTGCGAATTCGATATTTTATTTAAAAGACTGGATTTAGCAAAATCCGACCTTCATTAGATGATAAAAAAAAGTTGATTGTTCTCCGAAAAAATTATAAAAACATATGCCACCGAGTAAATATATTAAAATGATATTCACAATATTATTTAAACAATTTTATTTTATCTTCAGTATTTGTAGAAGGCACAGATACATGCTTGCCCTTTTACTAGGTACCAGTGTCAGGCGAAATCTATCGGACTAGCTCAAATATTGATTCTCAGATGTGTATAAAATTAATTATTATCTTAGGTTAAAAATAAAATAAAATGAGAGAGTCTTCTGTTTTTTAAATAAATAATTTTTAATTATTTCTAGAGACTATAGTTTCGAAGGCATTGCCTTCATCATCAGTCTATCACAAATATTTCAAATTAGTTACAAATTAAGATTTATACATTGAAAATTTTGAAAAATATATAATGTCTTTTTCTTCATGTTTCCTCTTGGGAGATTTGAATATAACTGGAACTATCATTTCCGTCCATAATTTAATTTATAATTTGAAAGTTTATATTGTATATATATATATTGTATATATATATTGTATGTATATATATATACACATAAAAAACTTGTCCTTATTTTCCCAATATAAACTTTCAAATTATATATAAAATTAATTTTCAATCATGTTTATTTCACTTCTGTCCCGATTTCGATGTCCACACTAACTTAAGAACGGAAAGACTTAAAGATTTCGATCTCTTGCAAGTGATTGTATTTCCACAATGAAGAAATGATTATATTTTCGACTTTTTAGCTTCCGAAATTTATGTTCGAAAAATCGAATTCTCATATCCCTGTAGCTAATAAGATCAGAAATTTGGTTGATAAATTGTGCCTATGTACTAAGTTTGATCTTTTTACACCTTTTCCAAGTTTATTTCAGAAAATATCAAGATAATTTCATAAAATTCCTTTGAGAATTCGCAATTGAATAATAGAAAATCACAATTGTATTTGTCTTAAGCTCCGAGAAAAGTGAAAAGTTGAAAGGAAGGCTATATAATATATTATCTTCAAGAAGAGTCCTATAATAAATAGATTATTAACTCATTTACTTATTCAAATATCCATGAAATAAACACTTGTCGAATGGTGTAATTCACTCGTCTCCAACCTTTTGGCTTACAGGGCCGCATTTGAAGAAAAAGCAAATGCCTCGGGCCGCATATAAAATTTACTAATTCCATTGATATTTGTTAATAAAAAAATATAGTTAATAATGTAGAATAATGGTATCCACCAGGACAAAAAAAACCCAACAATATCATAGCATAATAATCTTTGAGTTCTTTTCCTTCAGGATTTTGTTTTAAAATCATTTATCTACTTCTATTAGCAATTTAAAGTCTTTTAGAAATATATCGAATTTAATTATTTCTTAACATTTCGAAATTCTTGAATTAATTGAATGTTTTCTCTATATACATATAATAACGAGTATCCAATTAGTCCAAGTGTAATAGTCAAAAGACCATTCCTAGACTAATAGAAATAAAAGAAATTAACTTCTACTAGTCTAAAATAGGTCTGGGGTCCTATTTAGAATCCTTGCCTTAGCTTCTATAAAGGAAAAGAGATCATTCTATCAGCGCACTTTTTAGTCATTTTTCTAGATTAATTATTTTTAATTACTGAAATGATAAAAAATTTTAAAAAAATAAAAATTTGATATGAAAAATAATTTTTAATTAATCTAAACTTGGTTATTTTTGCACCTGGTAGTTGAGCTAATTTTGCTTTTAGTGAATTTTATTCTCGAAAATAGCTCTAGGTAGAGTATATGTAAATTCATATTTTCTAAAAGTGAAAAATTATTCTGAAGCCAGGAGGAATATTTGTTTCTGGATAGATAATTTTATGAAATTTTAATAAAGAGACATAATTAAATATTTCTTTCAGTTCAATGTCTGATTTGCAGTGCCATACATCCATTTAGAAAGTTTCAGGTAAAATATATAAATCTAATAAAAATGGTTCAAAATATGCCAAAATTGTAATTATTTTTTCGGAAATCCCGATATATTTTTTCACATTCAAAATTGAAAATCTGCCTTTTATTCTGCGAATCCTTTTGGGAGATTTTCTAATTTCTTATTATATTATTTCAAATTGTATCGAATATCTATCTTTTCCAGTAATTAGATAAAAATCTCAATGTTTTAAGGAAATTTATAATTTTATGTCGAACCGTGTTAATTGCTTTGTTAGGCCGCATCGGCCGCGGATAACAGGTTGGACAGCCCTGCTGTAATTGAACAGAATTGTCTTTTTTTGGATTCTACACTCTGGTCGATTTTGGACTCATAAATATGTGAATATTGAAAATAAAAAAAGAACCGTCCAAATGCATTTTAAGTATACTGGAATTTGGTACCCTGTCAGCGGTGACCACCTTCTGATTCATAATGGTTATTAAAATATAATTTTAAAGTAATTAATTCTGATAATAAAAAGAGAATTTAAGAGGATTCTATAAAGAAACCAATACTTTAGTTTCCTTGTCTTGTCAAAGACGATCTAGATTCTATATCAAACATTTTCCCTCTTTCATGGAGATGCGAAGAGAATTCGAGATCAAACAGAAGAGAGACGACATCAACTCCGATCAAATTGCCGATCCCTAAACCACTAACAAAATTAAATCGTCATCATCAGATCAATCACCAGTGGTAGAGAATATATTTATAATGGATGAAAATACTTCTGGAAAAAAAAATTGACTATTTCAAATTGCGAAAAAAAATAATAAGAATTAAACTTTACGATAGTATAAAGTTAAATACATTTTCAAATTAAGAAATCTAATTTGAATTTTATATTATATTTACCGAAATTTTATATAAAGATTTTAAAATTACACTTGGAGTAGGTGTGTGTAACAAATGAGTCAGTTAGTATTTTTTTTTAATCATACTTGATGCAAGAAGGATTTAAATCCAAAAAGATTGTTTCCTATATCGTGAAAATAAAAAGGAGAAATTTTAGGAATTTGTTCTAAGTCTAAAGTACCAGTGAATGCGGGTCTTTAAGAACTGTACGTGTAGATTGTAGGTCACATGAAAGCAAGTTGCATTCTCTAGATGTCATAGAGATAAACGAGTTGACAAATGCGTTTATATGAATCTTATCAATTTACACAGCTATAGAGTATTGAGTTTTTACAAATCGCATGTTTCTTGCAAATACAACTTGAGATGTTTTGACTTAACTCATCAAAACAAATACCATGGTTACCTTTAATATAGAGGAAGGCCAAAGACGAGTCTACGACGATTCAAGGGATTCAAGGGATTGGGTGATCTACAGATATCTACAGATCATCTGGAGTCCGATGTCCACGATAACTAAAGAACAAAAGATAGTGAATTAAAAAAAATTGACCAAACTTTAGAGCTCTGCAGAACTTACGATTCAAATACGCAAAGAATTAGAAAAACGTTGTCCCTATCAAGGGATTTGTTCATTTTGTTTGTAATTGAAATACGTTCCTTGTTAGGGATCACATTTTTTTATCTAATATAGAATTAGTTTCTTTTGCAGACGGACTGGTAAAATTCAATGAAAACATGGATGGGAAAGAGGCCCAAGGATAATGAATACTACAAATTACAAATAAAAAAAATATATATTGGAACATTATTTTTATTTTCTTAAAAATCGACTTTTCAGAAGAGCTTGTCTTCTTATTCAGAGTTTAAAAGAATATATGAGCCGTTTTCTTTGAAAGTGGTGTAAGTCCATTTTTTCTTATTTCGAGATATTTGTATTTATATTTTTATAAATACATATATTTGTATATCATGATGTCTGTTCAGTCGAGCTGAAATCAATTATCCCCCTAAAGCCCTCTTTACTAGAAACACCCGGTTTTCGATACGCTCAGTACACCTTCGCTGTCAAATCGGATAAAAATCGAAGCAGCGCTTTCGCCAACTCTTTTATCCCTATGACCTCCAAAGACTGGAACTCGCTCCCATCCACTGTCTTCCCCGCGAATTATAGCCTTCAGCTGTTTAAGACCCGCATCCACAGATACCTTCGACCCCTACCCAGCCCATAAAATCCCCTCTTCTTCTTCTTTTCACGATAGAGGGGCCAACCCAGGCCTTTAAGGGGATGCACCTTTTTGGTGTAGCTCCATCTCATCGATTTGATTAAAAAAGAAAAAATACCTATATATATATATATATGGTATACTAGTATATATATATATTATATATAGGTATTTTGATATTTTTATTTTGACGAATTCATGAGGATATTCTACTCTATTGCCTGGGATATTATAGACATGAAAAGAAGACATCTATGTCAAACTAAAACAGATAGTAACTCATTTTTGACAAAAATGGAATTACACCATTTTCAGAGAAAACGGCTCATATAATACTATGAAGGAAGCTTATAACCACCTTGCTTTAACATTGCTTGAGTTTTTCTATGGTTAGAATTTGCCATTCTAAATTTGTTTATTCAGAATTTATATAGCTAGGTGTTGATTTTAATTATTTACCTTTGAATTGGCTGCTCCTAGTCGTCGACGTTACTTAGAGGTTTTTTTCGAGAAAAAATAATCGAAGTCACCCTTTAAGAGATATTAATTGCTCAGTCAGTCAATATATTCCCTCAAATATTTTGAGATAGAATCCTTCAAGAAACTCTCAAATTTTGCAGGTGTGTATGATAAAAGTCACGTGGTGTACTTAAATCACGTCAATTTTTTTTCAATTTTAGTAAATGATTGGAACCGTTTATGCATAAATATCCGACTTAATGTTATTAAGCCTATTAACACCTTCAAATTGCTTGGAAACTTGACTCCCCTTCAATATGTTTAAATACTTCAGCCACCCTAGGAAAGACATGAGGGTTGTTGGCACTTTTCAATTTTACAGTTATTGAATTTAGTTTGATTATTTAGAAGACATGATTAATTCATGATCGATGGCCTTTTAGCGGACTCTTCGAGACTCCTTCAACTAATATATTTATTTCATCATGAATCCCCTTGCATAATGGATCAATAATTAGACCTGGCGAAATTAATTTTAAATTGAAAACTTTGCTTAGTCAATCAGGCTGAAGATTGTTCAAAGGTTTTAGTTTATTCAGAAATCCCAACTTTTTTACTTTTCTTTATGTAAAGGGTGTTTTTTTAGAGGTTCCCAACTTTAAATAAAAATAAAACAAAGAAAAATATATTAAATATCAATGAAATTGGCTTTATTGGAAATATAATTTTATGCCATTAATGTTTGTATGTACAAAAAATGAACAAACGACACAGGAATTCATCAAAATTAACCAAGAAAACCTAGAAGGAGTTAAGGAATTCCGCTACCTAGGAAGTAAAATAACATGGGATGGGAGGAGCAAAAACGAAAATTTATTTGCTCTGATGCAAAAATATCAATTATGTAAAAAATAATTTTCGATATCTAATATACAGATTATTTTCATTTGCTATATAAATGGTTTTAATTATACCTAATGTGATGAGAATTGGTACGAAAATAATATGTATTTTCACATTACAATGCACCAAATTTTAATCTTATACCTGAAAACGTTTACTGAAAGTATAAAATGTCAATCTTTAATAGTTTTAATTATTGAGCTGAAAATTGGTACACAAATATCTTCGAATGCAGCAAATTTTACCTTTTTACTTGAAAACGTTTCCCGAGAATATAAATTGTCATTTTAGAATAGTTTTATTTGATGAGCTGAAAATTGGTTCGCAAATATCTTACAATGCACCAAATTTTAGATTTTTACTTGAAAACGTTTCCTGGGAGTTAAATTAAATTAAAACTTTTTCTTAACTATAACTTTTTTCTATTTTTCAACTGTTTATTAATAAATTCTGAATTTGATTTGAAAAAGTCTGATTTTGATTTTTAAAATCCAGAATTTGGTTTGAAACATACTTAAGTAATGTGATTTTAAAATTCTGATTTTGATTTTTAAAATTCTGAATTTGATATGGAAATGTCCGAACTTGATTTTTAAAATCCTTAATTTGAAATGGAAACGTCCGAATTTGAAGTTAAAAACTTATAATCATTCGATTAAAATTTTAACACTATTTTTAATTTGTGTGGAAAATGAATACATATACCTTCGCAATTTCAAGTTTTGATCCTATATTTTAGCTATACTGTTCAGACAGACGGACAATTCCTTTCTTCAAATACTTTTCCCAATCCAATAGTCAAATGAGACACCTTGCTGATAGGGGGGAGGGTTAAAAAATGAAAATCTAGGCCCTTGTACCAAATTTAAATTATTTTTTGCCTTTCTAGCCTTCTGGGGGTCCACAGTTTGTATACAAAATTTGGTTGAGTTTTGTCGAAAGGGCTAGAATTTTCATTTTTGACCTCCCCCCCCATTTTGAGTGGTTGCTTTTTGGATTTCTAGTCTCTGAGGGTACACAGAATATGTGTCCGAAAATTTGATTGAGTTTGGTAGAAAGGGCTAGAATTTTCATTTTTGACCCCCCCCCCCCATTTTGAGTGCTTATTTTCAAATTTTTTTTAAGAAAAATGTCAAAAATTACATTCTATACAATTTAGTAATGGAATTTGCCGTAGAATAAACAGTTTAGGATATATAATCAATGGGTTGATTTTACGGTTTTTTGACATCTTCAGGGTCGATTACCCCTAAAATCGACTCGATTTGGCGAGTAAGAATTTGATTTTCGGGGTGTGTGCTGATCACACTACAGTATGAGATATGTTATTTGGGTTCTGAAATCAGTTTCCAAAATGGTCAGTAGCTCTTAGACTATAACTTCTTCTCCCATTAACATATTAAAAAAAGGAAAAAACAAACTTAGGAAATTTAGAATTGATAAATAAATATCTCAAGCCGATTGTTGTCTCCTTCGTTATTGAGATATTTAGTCTATTCTGCTTGTGATTCTTGAGAGATCAATTAATTTTTAATCATGAAGTTTCCTATATTTGATTCACTCGCGAATCCAATGCAGTGTAATGTCGGATATCAAGTAATAATATCTGAATTTATATATTTCTGTGTAAGAAATAATGTATTTTTAAATATTTTTCTAATTAATATATCAAAGAGAATTGAAAGTTTTTGCCGAGAGTAGCAGAATTTTTTATATTTTGAAGGAGACAATAAAAGAGTGTGTCTTCTGCTGGAATTATAAATATATTTATTTATAACGATTATAAAAATAAATAAAATTTATAATTCCAGCAGAAGACACACCTTTATTGTCTCCTTTAATATCAAAGAGAGTTATTTTTGACCTCGACATTTTTAAACAAGATATATACCGGGTGAATTTTTTATTTTGAGACAGTGTTATAACTCAAAAACAGTGCATTATATGAAAAAAAGTTTCAAATAAAAGTTTATTTATATCGACGGGGAAACTAATCTATGCAATTGTTTGTCGACCTAGAACAAGCTTTCAAGGGTATTTCAAGGTCAAGTTCTGTTTTTTAAATGGAATCATACATTTTTTATTACGTCTACTTAATCCCCAAAAAAACTGAACAACTTTTATAAGAACTATTTTTTATACGACATCAAATAAACAAAATACATGAATCAATTAGATCTCAAAATAAACTGCAACGGATCGTTGCTAAACTTTATCCAAATTCATTTGAAATATTAATATGTTTGTTCCTTTATTATTAATCAGATATCACTTGCAATTTGTAGTTCATATTGACATTAATTCAAAAATAATTCTCATTTAATAGTTGAGGAATAACCATTCTACATTTGATTTTTGACATTTCGGTTTTTATTGGTAACCATTGCTGAAGACATAGAGGAATCGACTTAAAATCAAAAATAGCCATCGATTCTCATCTAATACTTGAGGAATAACAATTCTACATTAGGTTTTTGACGTTTCGATTATTATTGGTAACCATTGCTGAAGGCATGGAGGAATCGACTTAAAATCAAAAATAACGATCGATTCTTATCTAATACTAGAGGAATAACCTTATTGCATTCCATTTTTGATGTTTTGACTATTAATGGCAACCTCTACTGAAAACGTAGAAGAATAGACTTAAAATCAAAAAGACTAAATTCTTTTATGGCAAACAACTCAAGCTTGAGTTGTTTACCAAAAAAATTTAGTCTTTTTGATTTTAAGTCTATTCTTCTACGTTTTCAGTAGAGGTTGCCATTAATAGTCAAAACATCAAAAATGGAATGCAATAAGGTTATTCCTCTAGTATTAGATAAGAATCGATCGTTATTTTTGATTTTAAGTCGATTCCTCCATGTCTTCAGCAATGGTTACCAATAATAATCGAAACGTCAAAAACCTAATGTAGAATTGTTATTCCTCAAGTATTAGATGAGAATCGATAGCTATTTTTGATTTTAAGTCGATTCCTCTATGTCTTCAGCAATGGTTACCAATAAAAACCGAAACGTCAAAAATCCAATATAGAATGGTTATTCCTCAAGTACTAGATGAGAATCAATCGCTATTTTTGGTTTAAAGTCGATTTCTCTATGTCTTCAGCAATGGTTACTAATAAAAACCGAAACGTCAAAAATCCAATATAGAATGGTTATTCCTCAAGTATTAGATGAGAATCAATCGCTATTTTTGGTTTAAAGTCGATTCCTCTATGTCTTCAGCAATGGTTACTAATAAAAACCGAAACGTCAAAAATCCAATATAGAATGGTTATTCCTCAAGTACTAGATGAGAATCAATCGCTATTTTTGGTTTAAAGTCGATTTCTCTATGTCTTCAGCAATGGTTGACCAATAAAAACCGAAACGTCAAAAATCCAATATAGAATGGTTATTCCTCAAGTACTAGATGAGAATCAATCGCTATTTTTGGTTTAAAGTTGATTTCTCTATGTCTTCAGCAATGGTTACCAATAAAAACCGAAACGTCAAAAATCCAATATAGAATGGATTATTCCTCAAGTACTAGATGAGAATCAATCGCTATTTTTTGGTTTAAAGTCGATTTCTCTATGTCTTCAGCAATGGTTACTAATAAAAACCGAAACGTCAAAAATCCAATATAGAATGATTATTCCTCAAGTACTAGATGAGAATCAATCGCTATTTTTGGTTTAAAATCGATTTCTCTATGTCTTCAGCAATGGTTACCAATAAAAACCGAAACGTCAAAAATCCAATATAGAATGGTTATTCCTCAAGTATTTGATGAGAATCAATCGCTATTTTTAGTTTAAAGTCGATTCCTCTATGTCTTCTGCAAAGGTAAGGGATAAGAAAACAACGCAGTTGCTATGGTTACTTATAAAATTTCCTCCCAAATTTTTAGCATTTCACAGAGAGAAGCCTATCCATTCTTATTTAAGCAAGGCTAAATGAGCTATATTAAAACTTTCAAATGAATAAATTTTAAAGAATTTAAAAAATTAAAAAAGTACTCTCTTACTCTAGAGTAAAGTACTTTAAAATATAATTTACTAAAAACTTTATTTATCCTTTTTTGTGGTCCCCAAGGTACTTAATTAGGATATTAAATTTCATCAAAATTGGTTAAGTCATTTTCAAGATATTTAGAAAAAACTAAAAAAGTACTGAAATAAAGTACTAATGTTTGTGGGTCGATATGTACCAAAAACTAATCAGCGCTTCATTTTGTTCAAACGAATGCTAGGTTTTCAATTTCATTTCAATCGGTGCAACGGTGTGGAAAAAATCGTGGGCCAAAAAAACGATAACATACATCCATCCATACATACATACATCACGCACGCACTAAATGAAAAAATCGCACTTTTTGGCCTCTCGACAGAGACCCCATGTAATTTTTGGCAAAACCGTCACGTGCTAAAATTCAACCTAATTGAATACTACAATTTGTGACTTTAATTGAGTCCATGGGTTCCGTAGTCTTTACCTGAAGGACCCTTTGAAGCCACGCTTGCCCCGAGAGCGATTACAATACTTTACCCATGCTTTGCATTGGATAAAGTAAAAATCTTAATAATTATTTGTAACAATTATTTAACTTAATTATCAAATAATAATGATTAAAAACAATTGATTATTAAATCGAAATGTCACAACAATGAAAATAAGTAACTTTTAAGGAGTTCGGTGTTGGTTCTAGGTGAAACATTTTAATATAATAATAAATACTTAATATCTTACTCAAGTTTTATTATTATATGAAAATAAGTGTTTATAATGTTATTAAAACTTCATTATACTCAGATTTAAGAGATTATTTTCTACTTAATGGAACTAGTTAAAATTCTTGAGTTTAAAAAAGTTTATTTCTCGTGTCATCCAGTAGATAGTTACCAATTGTATTACCATAATTATAAAAATTGAGCATTTTTTTGTTGAAGACAGATTAAAATGGTCTTAATTTACCCGGTGAACATGGAAGAAGTGTTATGGGGCTGCCATTGAAATGGATGCCGAGCGTTTTTCTTATAGGAATAGACCCTCGCAAGCTTAATTTTATCCTGTTGTAAATGTGTTTAAAAAAAAACAAGAAATGTAAAGGCTAGGAAGAAACTGAAACAGGCCAAAATAACGAAATTGGAACTGGAATTCATCCAAAAGACTTGCAATACACTCTGGAATGTTTCAGAACAGTGTCGAAAAATTATTAAATTATTAATTATTATAAAATTATTTATTTAATAATTAAATATTTGATCATCATTATTTGACAATTAAGCCGAATAATTGTTAAAAATAATTATTAGAATTTTTTGAGATATAATTGATTTAATATTTTTTATTATTTGATGTCTTATAACAAAATAGTTCTAATAAAAGTTGTTCAATTTTTTTTGTAGATTCAGAATATGTACAGAAACATATAGGGTTCCATTTAAAAAACAAAACTTGACCTCAAAACACCCTAGAAAGCGTGTTCTACGTCAACAAACAATAGCCTAGTTTAGTTTCCCCACTCATATAAATAAACTTTTATTTGAAACTTTTTTTCATAAAATTCACTGTTTTTGAGTTATAAGAGTGTCTCAAGGTAAACACTCTCGGCTATATATCGCTAGACCACGGCCGTTTGAGGCTATCGGAGTCAGCTGAATCTTAAATGTGGACCAAGAGAAACGAAAAGATATGATCCATCCAGGTTGGCGATCCAGCATCATAATGCTCGATTGAGTCCGCATGATGCTGCACCACCAAGCACGGATATAGATCACCTAGTTGAATTTACGTAATCTAACGATGTTATATGCTTCAATCCCCCAGTCCAGCACCTTGCCAGATTATCTAAATTCACTAGGAGTTGTTCGGAAAAGTAATTTCTGTTTTTTTTGTAGGAAATGAAAGAGCGGTTTCGTATAATAAGCAAATAACTTTATTAAGTTATATATTGTAGCCGTTCTGGTCCAACGCCCTTCGCAACAATGCTTTCTGGTATTAGCATAATTCCACGCTCATAGAATTTTTTGATGTGCTTCGGCAAAAAACTGATCGAGGTGGTTTTTGACCTCCCTCGTTTGAGGTGAAAAGGATTTTACCGTGTAAAAAGTTTTTGGAGTGACCGGAGCAAATAATAATCCCGATGGTGCCAGGAATCAGAGGAATATGGTGGGTGTGGCATTGTATCCCATTCAAGCTGTAAAAGCTTTTTGGCGAGTGACCAAGCTTTGTGAGAGGTCTCGCGTTGCTTGGTGAAACACTTCACACCTTTCCTGTTGATTAGTTCTTGGCTTCCTTTTCTGTTGAAGTGCATCATTCAGTTTGTCCAGCTGATGACAGTAGAACTTCCGAATTAATCGTTGTGTTATCCGGTAAAAAAGCTCAGAAAAAAGCGATTTCTTTAAGAATCCCACCAAGCAGACACCATCACTTTTTTGGCGAATATCGGCTTTGGAAATGGTTTGAGCCGGTTCATCTTTTTTGCTCCATGACCTCTTGCGTTTGACGTTGTTGTGCACAGCCCGACCGTTTCGTCCCCGAGTGATTCAGCGCTTCAAAAGCGGATCATTTTTCGTGACGTTTGAGAAGCGAATCCGCCGACGTCAATGCGGCGACACAGATTTCCCTCTGTGAGAACATGGGGAGCCCATGCATTGAGCTTCGGGGGATAATCCCAGGCCTTTCAAGTGGTCTTGCAACGGCCCAGATTTGATAAATTTAACTTCAATCCGATCTCACGTGTTGTTATTCGCCGGTTCGCATCAACTAATGCCTTTATCGCGTCTTTATCAGCCTCAACCACGGCCTTCCCGGGCGATGGTGCATCTTCGACATCAAAAAATTGCAGGATCGAAAATTTAGCGAACCAGTTCTGTCACTGGCGTACTGTCAACACACCTTCTCCATACGCATCGGTCAATTTCTTTCTGGCTTGAACAGCATTTTTACCCTTTTCTGCTTGGTAAAACAGTAAAATATGTCGAAAATGCTGCTTATCGCTCTCCACGTATTTAAGAGGAGCACCAACCAAAACTGTTGCGCATAGGATGAATTAGAATTTTTCACGCACAAGCCTTGCTATATGAGCTCTCAAAGTATACATATAAAAATTATGCGGCTTAGAAGCGTGTGAAGTTGGGCTCAAAAATTACTAATTAAATCCTCTGTCGGAGAAAAAGGCGAAATTACTTTCCGAACAGCCTTATATATACCGTGTTTTGGTAAAAAGCATCATGCGGGCTAATCGAGATATGATCCTGGATCACACCCGGATGGACTCGTATCTTTTTCATTTCACCTCTTGGTCCAGATTTAAGATTCAGCTGACCCTGATAGCCTCAGCTAGCAGGATCCGGCGATATATATATATCTTGTTTAAAAATGTCGCCGTCAAAAATAACTCTCTTTGATATATTAATTATTATTTATTACATTAATTAGAAAAAATATTTGAAAATTATTTTTTTAGTATATTTTAAAAAGCTATCTTAATTGAAATAATATAGTTTTGCGGACCAAGATAAAAGTAATATTCCACGACAATTGAAAATCTTTCCCAAGTCTCAAACAAAGAGAACCAATTTTGGGAATTCGATTTAAAAACTCTTTTTCCAGTTTTGTCTTTGGATGCGATGACACCCCACCATTTTATTTATTTTCCTAAGTGGCTCCTCTCTCTCTTCTTCAGAACTTTCCATAAGGCTTTGCTCTTTGTGTGTACGAGCGCGTGTATGAATAGGAGGAATGGTTTAGAAAATGATTTATTCAAGATGAGTTTGGCTTTTGAAATGGAATGAATGACGTTTGGGGTTGCTCTTAAACAACTTGATCCTGTCAAAACAAGCGAAAACAAGTGAGAAGCCCTGAGATCTGTCTAGAGCTAACCTTCCACTCGACTAATCTATTATTATACTCGTATCATCCTTCGCTTCGGTTATTTTGATTTTCCTTGATAATTCGGATTTTATTATTATCTGACATAATTCAGCTTCAGTCTAGCTAGTAGCTGTTTTAGCTATCACAGCTAACATTCATGACTAGAGACCGGATTTTTATGGACAGTAAAAACTGCCAAAATATGCAGTTAAAAAGCCTGAAATATGCAAGTAAAATGCAGAATACGTTGAAATATGCAAATATATGCAGTAAAAATTGGTAAAATAAATTTTTTATGCACTAAAAAATTAAAATTGAAGACAAAAAGACTATATATTTGAAGGAGTGCTATGAAAGAAATAAAAATGATAAATTAAGCTATAGACACCAAGTGTCAAATATGTACTTTTATTGAGTAAAAATTTTCACAAAATTCTCATTATATTTAATATATTAAAAAAATCTTTTAAACTCAAAGAAATTTTAAAGGGGTGTACTTAAATAAAATCAACATAATAGATATAATAATGTTTCAAAAATGTGATCGAAAAAAATACGTGGGGTAGTTTTATTTAACAGACACGATTGTATTTTATTGCTTTTATTTTTGTATATTAACAAGGTTTTCTTATTGGCGTACAAATAATATACTAATAATATAATGCAAATATTTGTCCGGCTATAATCTGATCACTACACTAATTTACAGACACTTCACACACACACACGAACACATTGGCCAAAATGGGCTATAGTTACCGAAGGCCATTAAGAAATAATAATAATAAAGAAATAATTAGCAATGGATCTCAAAAATAATTAAAATTGATTGTAATTGTAAATAATTTATGTTTACAAGTATTTTTCTAAATTATCTTCAGGTTATTATGCCTACAGTCACTTAAAATTGATTTAAACGATGAAAAGGAGGCACTCCACATCCTCAGATGTAATAGGGCAAAATTTAAATGAACTTTAGATATATTTTTTAAAAGAGAAAGAATTTAATTTTTAGGACAGATTCTAAGATTTTAATAGAAATATTATTAAATTGCGATTTCAGAGGGGATTCATCCCCCCAGGAGTCGAACCTGAGAACTAACATGCTTTCCGGGCAGTCAGCTCACACCCTCGAGACAAAAAACCTCTATCTGAATCGCAATATAAGATATAAGCATAGAAATTCTTCACTCCATTAATATATAACGGAAATTAAAAAATTTAGCTTGAAATGAAAAAAAGTTTTTCATACAAGTCCTCCTATTTAAATATAAAAGTAAAGATTTGAGTATCTTCTATTTGAAAATAGGTAGTTGGAATGTTTTTCAAATATCAGCTCGGGTTCAGATTAACAAATCAATTTTAAAAGAGAAAGAATTTAATTTTTAGGACAGATTGAAAAAGATTCCAACTATTTTCAAAAAGAAGATGCTCAAATCTTTACCTTTAGATATATATTTCTTCATTTTTTTTCATTCTTTCTCCGAAAATTTACTTTTAAAAAATCTGTATTTGGTGCGAAATAGACAATATTTGACAAAAATCCTTCAAATATGGAATTTTATTCAATATTCTTCGAATAGGAAATTTTATGCACTATCACTCAAATATCCAAAAATATGCAATATAAAATTTAACCCACAGTATTCTAGATGTATGATTCGGATAGATAATTGATCCACCGAGTCGTATGTGGCGGAAAACAAAATATGCAATTGCATAGGAATACGGTCTCTAAATCATGACCTATGAGGATCTTAAACAAATAAAATATAAATTTCTTTATTTCCGTTTAAGAGTTCAAATTGAAAATTGCCCATAGAAGTAGACATTGAATTGGACAATAAATTAAAAATAGAGTTTTTATTAAATGGGCCAGACGTTTCGTCGATTTATTTCGCCTTCCTCAGTGGCCCATTTTATCACTCTTTCTCAAAAGACAATTCCACTATGCGACGAAATATCCTTAATCTTTTTTACTTTATCCAATGCGAAATCTTAATAAAATTTATTTAGGTCAAGCTTGGGAGTGAATGATGCCAGGGCTGCTCTTTTTCTCTTTATAAAAATTATCTATAGGAATTGCGCAGACTTGTATTTTCTCCTTATCCCGCCGTTGAAAACAAGCTCAGACAAGTCTTGAAAAAAATTTTCATTTGCCTTTTTACTTTATCTAATGCAAACCAATTGAAATGAAATCGAAAACCTACTATTATTTTAACAAAATGAAGCGCTGATTAGCTTTTGGTACATATCGGCCCACAAAAATGAGTACTTTATTTCAGTACTTTTTTATTTTTTCCAAATATCTTGAAAATGACTTAACCAATTTGATGAAATTTCAAGTACTTGGGGACCACAAAAAAAGTTAAATAAAGTTATTAGGAAAATTATATTTTAAAGTACTTTTCCCTAGAGTAAAATAGTACTTTTTAAAATCTATTCATACTATCGGTTTAATATAGCCCATTTATCCTTGTATAAGTAAGAATGGATAGGCTTCTGTCTGTGAAATGCTAAAAATTTGGGAGGAAATTTTATAAGTAACCATAGCAATTTTCTTATCCGTTACCTTTGCTGAAGACAAATTGGAATCGACTTAAAATAAAAAATAGCTATTGATTCTCATCTAATAAGTATTTGAGGAATAAAAATTCTTCATTGGATTTTTGACTTTTCGGTTATTATTGGTAACCATTGCGGAAGACATGGAGAAATCGACTCAAAATCAAAAATGAGCGATTGATTCTCATCTAATACTTGAGGAATAACCATTCAACATTACATTTTTGATGTTTTGACTATTAATGGTAACCTCTACTGAAAACATGGAAGAATCGACTTAAAATCAAAAAGACTAAATTCTTTTTTGGGAAACAACTCATGGCCAAAAGAATGATTACTCCTCAAGTATTAGATAAGAATCGATTATTTTTGAATTTAAGTCAACATGGATCGCAAAGATCCAGTGATATCTGATTAATAATAAAGGAATGAACATAGTAATATTTCAAATGACTTTGGATAAAGTTTAGCAACAATACGTTGCAGTTTATTTTACTTCCCATTCCAATAATTTAATTGAAAATTCCTTTGATATTAAAACAGAAAAGTGAAGTCAATGAAGAATTGATGATCAATATATTCTCTGTCATAAATCTGTCATGATTATTTTCCTTTTATAATATTAAACTCTAATTAAGATATAACTACATCACTTCCCATTCATTTAATGACAACAGTACTTATTCTTTGACATATCTCCAGTCATACAAATCCCTACCATGTTGTTTGCCATTTACTGTTTGATAAAGGAGAGATCTTGAGAATGATATTTGAAGTTTCGGCATTGTATCTCTTCTAAAAACACAACCGGTTATACTCGATTAATAATCAAGAATTACAACTTTGCCTATACTTTATTTGAAATAGTTGAAAAAATTCTGCTTTTTAAAACTACTTGTTCTTTCTCAAAAGTTCCGAAATGTTAGTTTGTATTTACGTTTTTCTCCATAATTTTTTCCGAGATTTAATCTTGCCTTCATTTTGGCCAGAGTTGAAAATTTTCTTGAACGGTGGTTCACTTAAGCCTCATTTGCGCGAAAGGCAAGTTTTTCTAATATTCAACACCCCTTCGCAATTAAGTTAGATACTAATTTCGAACAAACATATTAGCCAGTTTGTTTATCACTATGAATTCTAGGGCTCACTTCCTGTCTTTTGAGCGATATAATTTATTTGTTTATGAATCAACAACACTCTGCTACTCTCGGCAAAACAAGATCTTTTTAATTAAATAATTTATTTAAAGTTGATATTCTACAAACAAATAGTAATGATAAAGTTTAGTTGAGCGAAGAGGAGGTGGGCATAAGACTAGTTTGTTAAATTTATATACAGTTCAGTGCTTTTTGATTACTTTTTACGTTCACATTTATATTCTATAGAATAATATAATGGGGAAGAATTGCGATCGCCTTCCTGGGTCCTGTCTCTTTGAGAGCTTATTTATTCTAATGTTTTATTTTATTGATATCTTTAAAAATTTGTATTTTTTTTATAGTATAGCCCCTGAGGATGTTGTGAAATATAACGAAAGGTTGGCATTTGGGGGATTTTTTTTAAATATTTTTGCTTATCCGACCATATTTCCCGATCTCCTTTCGTTTAACACTGCAAAATATTCGATTAATTATTTAATTTAAAACGATGGAAGTTTAATTTGTTTTAATTAGATTTCTATCTAAAATTAATAATCATGCCATGATAAAATATTTTATGTATCAGTTTATTTGAAACCATTCACATTACGACATTGTGATAGATAAATTTCTGAAACACCAAGAGATAAAAAAAGTTTGCCCATCCGAGGTTTATAAGCTTAAAGATAAAACAAATCACTCAAGATAGATTGATTGAGGTCCTAAATCACCTATTCTATTACATTGGGATACAAGAATGGCTTGTCTTTTCCAAAAAATTAAATAAATAAATAAATCATCCTAACCACATCGTGTGTTTTTGTGATTCGGCTAAATTCAATTTTGACGGATTCAATTTCGTTGTAAACTTTCAGTGTAAATAAATTTATATGTTGAGAAATTAATTAAAAAAAAGAACACTGTGCAATAATTTGAAGAAAAGAAGAGCTCAAAAGGGCAGACCATAAGACACAGAGGATTGCTGAGACCCAGATTGGAGTATTTACGCCAGTTAATGAAAGATATGTGATGAGCGACATTAGAGAAGTGAAAGAGTTGGCATGCGATAGATAGTTGCGTCAAACCAGCCTTAGGTCTGTTTACTTGATATTAATTGATGATTAATATTTGGAAATTGTAAAAAAAAATTATTTTCTATTAACAAAACTTTTTTTCGAAATCAGTATTGAATTCACTCAAAAATTTTGATTTTTTTCTTCTTTTGCTTATTGATGTTGGAAATGTCTGAAACGTGGAGAAAAATAATTATGAAACTTTTTCTGTCTGTCTGTTTGCCTTGATTAAGATACCTACGATAACTCAACAACGAAAAGTCATAGAAAGTTTGTTCTTCTCTTAAAATGCCTACATTTCTAAAATGAATAACTTAATTAAACTTAGCGGCTTTCACAACTTCTGATTCATAAATGCAAAAAATAAAAATTTTCACATGGGGAGCTTTCAAACGGTTGTAGTTAGTATTCTGAAATTTGGCCCACAATTTTGTATTAATTAACTTCACATCTCTGCCTAGTATTTTCTAGCTCAAACCGTTCGTGCCAAATCGCTAATTATTTGCGTAAAAAATGTTTTCACTTTTTCTTCCGATTTAGAATTTGAAATTTCAATATATTTTTAAGTAGAAAATAAATAAATAATAGGTAGGTTATAATGAAAGGCAGTCCAAATTATTTAAATTTTTTATTCAAATTCCGACGTTTCGGAGACCATTTCTCTCCTTCTTCAGTGACTAAGTACACTTATAATATAATGGTGAAATGTATTGTGATATTGTTGTTATGACTGAGAAGAGAGACAAATATGAGCCGAGTTTTACTCACCCATCAATAACTATTCATTACCATGAAGAAGGAGATAAAAGGTCTCCGAAACGTCGGAATTTGAATAAAAAAAATTTAATAATTTGTACTGCCTTTCATTATAACCTACTTATTTCGCTTACCAGTCCGTCTTTCTAAGAAAATAAATAAAATTAAATAAATAATGTTATTAGTCTCAATTTCAACATTTTATTTTCATCATGAACAAAAGCAGGCATTAAAATACTCTACCCTTAAACACCATAGGATTGGGGTTCATCATTTATAAAAATACCTACGGCTTAATATATTTAAAAAAAAAACTTTAGATTGCCTAAATATCCCATTCCTACCATTCCTTTTACAATGTTGTTAATCTCTCATTTGATAAACTAAATATCCCTTGAAGCATTTAGGTCGGGTCATTGACTAAATTTCTTTGTGGCAAATACTCACGAATATGTATTTATGTGAAGTGTAACAAAAGAAATAGAAGTTGAAAGCGAATTAAAAGAGAATCAAATTTAGATAAAAACTTGATAAATATTAAATTTTCCTTCAACACAAGCAACAATTCAATCCGCCCCTGCAAGAGATCCATTATCTAAATGCGCGTGTGTTCACGGCTGTTGGGTGGGGGTTATTTATGTCGGTGGAAGATAAAGGCGAAAATGTCCTCCGATCACGCGAAGGCGGCTTTCCAAAATAGATCCAACAAGACATCGACCACTACACCTCATAGCTTTCCTCGTTATCTAACCTTTAATAGAACTCTCATTATATGGTAATAATTTCAACCAGAAGACTTTCAACTATCACTAGAGAACTTTTGATTAAAACAAACTAAATTAGACATTTTTTGATGAGCTATTCCCCATCAGAATTCACGATGTTATAACACCTAATAGTGAAGTGGTTTTCAAATGATTGTTATATGTCATTTCAAGAGATCAACTGATCCTGAGATACCATATGCTCTGTTGTGCATGGCTCCAAAGTGGTTATTGAACCGAAAACAAATCCCTGCGGCAGGCCGTAGAAAGAGGTAGGTTTCAAAGGGGCTCTACCTCTTTAGACTGCTCCTATCAAAAACTTTTTAGACACAAGTTGTAGAGGTTAATTAGTAGAATATTAGCCATTTGCAACCAAACTGGTATCATTCATATTAACGTTGTTATGAATTTTTAAGATTTAAACCTCCCACCATTTCCATCCCCTTGGGGCTGAAGTCACCAAAAACTAATCAGTTCTTGTTTACGTCAACACTGTGTGCCCAATTTTATTCCAATCGGTTGAACGTTGCGGCCTGCAGCGCACCCACAAAATTCCCCCCCAAATACCCACATATATATATATATATATATTTATTTATATAAACTTTCGAATGGTGGGTGGTTTGATCGGAAAAACTATGATGCAATTTTCAGGAAGTCCCACCTTGAGAATGAGCGTAATAGGTATATTTCTTCGAAATCTACTTAAAAATAAAATTGTTGTGATCATTGAAGTTCTCGAAAAAATCTAGTATAATAATAATAATATACATAAACACAAATACACTACATTTCGATCACTACATCATTTCAAAAAGTTCTAATAAAACAATAGGGGCCTGCTGCTCTGGCCGTACAATACAATACAGAATTGGTTGGCACTCCCTTTTACACCCCTATTTGATTAGTGGTAGTTTAGAATTTGCAAAGATTGCTCCTGGCCCTGTATAATATTTTTATCGACATCTTCATATTCTTGGCGAGTGAATCTTCATCTTCCTAATTCTTTAGGGAATCTTGTTGATTTGGTATTTAAACTTTAAACTCCACTACTCTATAGATGGAATCTCATTGACTTTGCAATTGTTTCTTATATCCGTTTTGATATTGATTTCAAAGTCTTTGTCAAGAAAGTGCTTATAAAGTATCTAGCCCTGTGGACTTGTTTACCCTTGTTTTGATCCTCGGGTATAAGGGCTCTCAATCGAACTCTTTGCTTTACAAGCATTTAAAAACCACTCCAGAAATAGGTGTCGAAACGTTGTATCTTCTGATGAGAATATCTCATTAAAAAGTGGTTGCAGTCTAAACTTTTTATTTGATAAACAACTCACTCACCGAAATAGCAAAACTACAAAGATTTATTTTTATTTATTAATATTTACAGCACTCCTACAAATTCTAAAATCATTATAAACTATTTTATGATTAGAGGTTTTTAGGAATGATGATTTAATAATATTTTCAAAAACAAAAATTAATCACTTTTGAATTTAGTCTATTTATTTTGACTTCATCAGCAAATTGGATTTTATTAGATATTAATATATTTTAGGTGAGATATAAATGAAATTCTCTGTGTAATATATTAATTCAGCCTTCCGCCGACATTCGGACCCCCACTGGTATCCTTTTTCAGAGAAGTTGCTAGTCAATAAATATTAAACCCTCCAACCGTATGGAAATAAATAGATTTACGAAATATGTTTTTTATATATTTTTTGAAAATATATTAAAAATATAAAAATTTTCTATTAAATTTATATAAAATTTATACTAGAGCGACATAAAAATAATTTTATTTTAAGAATATATAGAAAACATAAACTTTATATAAATTTAACACAAAATTTTTATATTTTTAATATATTTTCAAAAATATATAAAAAAACATATTTCGAAAATCTATTTATTTCTATACGGGCATACTTTCGTCATTCAACTCGAACACACATATAATCCTCCAAGGCATCTCAATCCCACTTGAATAGTCTTTATTGTTTTTAATGTCATGACTCATGAATGAATCAATTTAATAAATTAAAATTAGTTATTACAATAGAGATGGAAACCTAGGTAATTAATAATTACATTTTATGGAACTTAAATTTATAAATCATCGGCACAAATGATCTAATTATTTTAAGTTGCATTTAAAGAAGTAAGACAAAAAGCTTTTTACGAATTTTACCACTCATAGTAAAATTAAAATTTTTACTAATTTCCTAGTGAAGTTAGAAAATTTCAAATAATTTAAAATCTAAATAATTTACTAATTTCACCGTGGCTAATCGAACCCGACAATATTTTCAGATTAAGTTACTAAAATTTTAAGTTAAAATTGTTCATAATAGAATAGAAAACAAAAGAATCTTTGAAATTATAGAAAATATGGAAAAAAAAATTATTTGCACGAAATTTTATAAATTCCATTGTTTTAAGGCTCTCAGACCATTATTTACTGAGATAGAAATGTTGAAAGATCTTAAAGACAAAAAATTTCGGAAATTTTTTAAAAATTTTATAAATTCGATTGTTTTAAGGCACTTAGAGCATTATTTACTGAGATAGAGACGTTTAAAGATTTTAAAGACAAAAAATTTCCGGAAATTTTTAAAATGGTAGAAATTTTAACTGAAAGTAATGGAAGGCAGCCCAGGAATTTGAAAAGAAAGTAGGAAAGAATCCAATAAATTACACCAAATTTGGTTCTTCAATACCCTGGTCTGCCTTCCATTACTTTCAATGAAAAAAAATCTTTTTCTGTGCATTGAAAACATGAAATAGATAATTTGAAAAAAATTTAGTCACAATTTAATTCATATTAAACATAGCTGTATGCACAACCGATTGAGAACAGCTGATAAAAAAAGATATTTTTGCTTATGCAAGCGAATTCTCTGTGCGACAATAGTTGCCTATCCTCGAGGGGTTATATTAAATTATACATATACATATTTTTTGTTTTTAGAAAATTTTCAAATTTACCCATGCACAAAGAGAGTTTCCATCCACTCTTAAAAAAATATTCAAATGGCAGATGTAGTCAATGAAAAAGCATTTACAATTCTCTAACGTAATGGATCAATAAAGCGTTCTTTAAGGGGTGAATAGGGCTTTCTTTATTCGGTGTAATGTGTGATTTCTTTAAAGTCTTTCAGGCCTTAATCAACCAGATAATCATGAATAAATAAATTATATATAAAATATTTGGATTTATTACCTTCCTAATAATTAAAATACAAATAGTTGAGATTTTATATAAAATTTATAAAAATACATTATCTTTAAAGTAAACTATCTTGGCATTTTGAAAACATCCAAACTTATAGATTTGGAAAGTTGATGAACCAACATATTTAGTTTTTGGATGGGTGACCATCTAGGCTAGACCATGAGGGTAATGGACAGTTAATAAAGAGATTTTTTTGTTTTGTTCTTTATAATAAAAATTTCCCATACAGTGATTTACCGTTTTATACCACTTTAAGCTTGTATTATTAACAATCAGCTGGAGAAATAATAATGAATATATATAGGTATATATCAGTGGCCGCGCATCCCTCAAATTCCAAAATGTCAAGAGTAGTTTTATCAATTTGTAAAATTTTAAAAACACTTTCAATAAATACTATACAACTAATTCATTTAAAGTTATTTAAAATATACGGAACTTTTTAACGTTAGCAAATTTAAAGAATATGAAAAAAATATTCCAGATTTCCAATTTTAATCACTACAGCTATCTTATGGAAAATATTTTGATTTTATGAGGTTAAAAAGTGAAGTAATTTACATGTACTCGTCCCATGACTTTCATTTAAAATTTATAAATTGCATTAAAAAAAAATAATCGTGAAAGATGAACTAAAAGATGTTTGTGCAAAAGTATTTGTATTAATGAAGGCCAATTGAATATTCTCTCTCTCTCTCTATAACGAGTATCCTTGCAATGAACCTGTAAAGAAAGAGTGATAATTCTATCCACGCTCTTTTTAGTTATTTTCATCGATTAGATTCTAATGAAAGAATCGCTCACACGTACATTCAATAATAAAAAAGTGAAAACTTTTTCGAGACTCGGTACACTAGAGCTGCCCTGGTAATGATTAATAAACTTAAATGTAAATTGTTCATTTATGGCTATACTATAAAATCCTCTTAAAATCTCACTAGAATAATTCGAAAAATATATACTGCCTTTTGAACCAGATATTTTAAAATCTAATCAGTTCTCTGTATTGATACAAAAGAACTGACTTTCCATTCTTGGGTTGTCGTGGGTATCGGAATTCAGACACACAAAGAGAAAAAATATCATGGTTGAAAAATATGTTTCTCCCCGTTTCAGACATTTTAAAGCACAATGAGCAAATATTTTATCTTTATGCGTGATTTAATGCATTTAATTTGCATTATGCCTTCTACAAGCGCATCAGTCAGTTTTCAACTATGAAAAGAATAGAAACATCACCAGAAGAACCTGAAGTGAATATTGTTTATCCTCTCTGTTTAAATATCAATTGATAAAAATCTAAGGTTAAATTTGAAAAAAAAATAACGACAAATTCTATGATGCGGTTTTCGATAAATTTTGGAAAAAGTAGCGAAGAATAAAATAAAATTTAAAAAAATGAAGGTCTATTTTTTGGACAGCATCCCTTCGTTGAAAAGTCACCACCCGCCACTAATATATATATATATATATATATATATTAAGGCGGGTAGGAAAACTCTTTATTCTAGGCTTTCTAAATTTATTATAACTCGAGCAAAGCTCGTCAGACGACAGAAATTTGAAATCACTAATAAATTTTCAATTAGAACTTGATGAAACATCAAAAAAATAATTTTCAATTAATATTTTTTATCTGGGTGTATTGTGTATGGGCATCTTGATTTCGATGTTCACCATATCTCGAGAACAAAAACTCGTAGGAAGTTTGTTTTCAAAACAAATTGGATTGGGTTTCGGACTCACTAGTTTTAGAACTTACTGTTGAAAAATCTAGAAAAAAATCCTTATATGAAAAGCTCTTGAGACAAATAGGTATGTTTGTATTAATAACCTGTATCTTTCAGAAAGCCAAGTTTAACTTTTCACCACAAGCCCTTTTCAAACAAAAACATTTACAAATTATCAAAATTTGCAAATTGTTCCTCAGTTATTAGAGCAATTTTTTCCATCAGTCACTCAAACTAATTGCATTTAAAATAACTTTCGTCAAAATTAAGCTACTTTCGTGAATTTATTCGTATTTATAAATCAATGGCGAGGCTTATTTATAAGATACGTTTGCAAATTGGTCTCCCTCTCCATTTGTCTATTCTATTCTAAAGCAACCCTAGCAGCCCTTTTGTTCCAATCTTTTATTACCACCACCACTCTTCTGTCCACTGCGAATTTCTAATAACTTTTTCCAACTTTAAAGAACGACCCCTCCCGGGCTGTTGCATAAGCTTACATTTAAATTAATGTTTTAATTTGAAGTTTTTCTTTTGTCAATTCCAATCTCTTTGCTGATTAACTTTAATTAAATCCCAATGCTGTTTTTATTAATTGTGTTATTTTTCTCTTTCGATTACAGTTGCATTTGGCAGCCCTCGCATCTCTCAAAGGGGAAATCCTCGATTTGTCTTCTCGATTGCACAACGTTACCCAGGAGAGAGATGTACTCGAAAAGACCCTTGCAAAATCTCAGGTAAGCTTTTTTATCACTTAAGAATACGAGATTCCTTGAATATTTACAATCATTTAAGTAAATTATAACAATTAATTATTAATTCCACAATTATAGGTTTATATTTTTGCTTAATAGATATCATACAATATTAATATTTTGTAGTCATTTTATGATTACAAAATTTTTATTTTCCTAATTGGAATACTGTATTACTTTTAAAGATTTAGATGATACGTTTCCAAATTGGTCTCCTCTCTCTCAAGACGCAGAAGCCTCCATTTCCTGGGATCTCTTTTCGATTGTTTTGTTTTTGATTTTATAATCGTTTGAAAATGATGAACTATTTTTAATAAAAAAACAAAAATATTCTAGAATCTATCATTTGTATCATCACCTGACGCTCTCAACACATTTTTTTAATAGATACTTATATGCATTGGCGTAGTTAGGGAATTTTCCTAGGGGGGCAGCTGGCCAGCTGATTAACCACAACAAGATTTCAAATTCGGTAATCCGATTAGTGATCAACTAACTTTTTAGTTCAATAGAATTGATAAATTTTGGAAGTAACGAAATAATTTAATGAGAATACATGTGATGCCTCGTAATAATGGAGTTTCGATTTTTCTAGGGGTGGGGGGGCATTGAGTTTTGAAGGGGACACCGACCCCCTTGCCCTCCCTAACTAGGCCCATTACTACAGTAAACCATTGGTTATCTGCGAGACCCATAGGGGAAAAATAAGAAAAAAAATAGACTATTATTGACCTAATTAGTCGATAATCCCCCCTAGACTCTCAATCGCTCAACACCCTTCGCTATCAAAGTGAATAATAATATAATAACGCATTCGTCAACTCATTTATCAGTATGACTTCTAAAAACTAGAATTCACTTCTCTCCTCCCTTTTCACCTTCAATAATTTCAGATCCAGGTACCTACGAGTTCGAACTAGCACCAAAAATGTATTTCTCGTCTCTTTTTTTGGGTTCAAACCTGAGCCATAGGGGTTGCGCTTTCCTTGGTGTAACTCCTTTTTCCATCAGTAAAATGTATAAAAAAATTTTTTTTACAGAAATTCATTATGCCTAAATTTCATAAATTATTACTTTCATTCGAATTCAAGTTTACAGTTATAATTGTTTAAAGACCCCTAAATTTATTTATTGAAAATGTGTCAGTTTGTAATAATGAGCTGCACTTTAGTACCAAGTTTCAACTTCGCTGATGGGGGGATCGGATAGGCTAATCGGTAGTGTATCAACCAAGTGACCCGAATTCGAATCCGACTCGAGGCATTCGGCTAAAATCTGACCCCCTAGAAACAAAAATTTTAAAAATAAATAGTATCGTAAATTGGCTTATGGTTAGAAAGGCCCAAAAGCCACAAAAAAAACTTCGCTGATAAAAAAACTACCCAATAACAGAAATTTCAGGGGAATGTATCGAGATTGTAAAAAGTATCGTTTTTTCCTATAATTATTTATTTTAATTGACTTGTAATTTTATTAAATAGCACATACCTACTTAAAATCAAATCAGATTTGTCCTTCTGGTTGGCATTGATCCATTTTATCAATAAATTATCATCATATGAAGGTTTCTTATTAGAAGCATTAACATATGAGATCTAACGTGCTAAAATATAGGATAATTAATGTATTATAATTTATACTTCTACAATTCGTTTTTATCAAAGTTTAGTTAAAGCTATGACTTTTTTAAGGCAGCATCTTCTCCAAAATTGCTTTCACCGAAAAATACAAATTGTTCTTGGAATTTTTTATGATTGTTCCTTGAAATTTTGTTCTTCCTTATAAGTGAATTTTTTTCCTGATTAATTTTTTCCAACTTTCGTTAAAAAATTTATTTTTGTTCGCGCTTTAATTTTTCTTTTCTCGTTCGTCGATTTTTTTCTTTGTGAATCTTTTTGCTTTGTTTTAACTTTCTTAAGAATAATGCATGCGAAATTTCGATTTATTTTTACGAGCATTTTGAGCTGTTTTTTCGAATGATTTCATAAATTCTAAATTCAAATGCAAATCGAAAATCCTGAAATTCGTTTGACATGCAATAAAGAAGAATAATGATTAATAAAATTCATCGTTTACCGTATACTTATTTATTTTCATTTCTTGTAGATTATTGACTATATTAAAAAGTGATTTCTTATTTATTCCAAGGATCATATTTTATTAAGGATTAATCCTTTTAATAATGTTGCTTCCTCGAATAGAGTTTCCTTTAGAAATGGAGAATATGACAGTAGATTTAGCTTTTTTTCAAAATATAAAAGCACATTTGTCTCGAAGAGTTGTGTAAATAGGATTTTGATCTGCTCCCAGATCCTTCTATAAAATACTGAATTCACTATTAGCTATTATTATTTAGATACAAATAAGCAATAAAATTTTATTATTGTAACAAATACGTTTTAAGCTTTCTCCCCTTCCCTAGTGGTTAAATTAGGAAATTTTGCCCCCTGGCAAATTGCCCTATAGCATTTGAGATCGCCAACAAAAAAAAATAATAACAATTAAAAATATAGTTATTGTGTCTGATGTCTATATTTCTAATATTCTCTTTCTTACTGCCAATAGTTTATAATTATTGTGAAATGAAATCGTAGGGAGTTGGACAAAAAATCAAATTATAAATGGAATTTTATCATTTAATGTGCCGAACGTTTCGTCAATTTTTTCTGTCTTCTTCAGCGGCTCATTACACAACTCAATTGTCTGATGCCCTTGTTTTTAATTTGATTTTTTTATCCAACTCCCTAAGATTTCATTTCAAAAAAATTTAATTATGAATACGATTAGTGAAAAAATTTTATAATTATTTTTTTACAAATAATAATTTCTTATAGCTATGAAGTTTTTATAATATGCTAGATGCTTTGGTGGCCCTCTTGCTAAAAGGGGCTACGCCCCTGGACCATCCACCCCAACAACTCTCTCTCCCCCCCCCCCGTGATCCACCACCTCCTCCCCCTGGATCCCACCCCCGGACCCTTTACCGTTACATCCAGGGTTAGCGACCATGAAAGAGATTGAGTTTTTCTTTCATAATAATCTACACTGGGGTGCAAAAAAATCGAGCCACCAATAAAAACTTTATTAAATAGTAATTCATTTTTAATTTTTTTACAAGTAACCATACATTATTGAAACTATTGCTTAATGAAAGTATACTTTCCACTTGTAGTTGACTTAGCACTTGATTAATTGGGCACCCAATTTGAACTGCTTGAACTTCAGAAATATCCATTTTGTATATTTTAACTTTCTTTCAATGATGCTTAATTACCAATGATTCATTTTATTGATATTTCAAAAGGAATTTGATCTTTTATTCACATTTTATTTAAATTTGTAAATGATATTGAGAAAGTATGATAATTTGTAATTGTATCTTTTAATTTAAATTATTTTTTTTTTATAAAATCCAAAAATTATCAACATTATTTATTGAATATGTTAGTCTTAGAGTTAATAGAACAAATTAAATGGTTATTTATAACAATTTTAAAAATGATTTGCTATTTAATAAAGTTTTTATTGGTGGCTCGATTTTTTTCCACCGTAGTATACAATTATTTCAAAAAATCTTATTTTATTCTATGATATATGTTTTTAAGATAACTAATAATGCGATTTTATTTAAATGAATTATATTGGAAAAATCTTAAATAAATTTAAATGTGTTATTTTTTATTTATGTTTAAGTTGGAAAAACTTCGATCTCTCAGTGAATGTGAGGAGAGAGCCGAGTCGCAGGCCCAGAGATATGAGGAGCGCCTCACTGAACTCCACAGCGTAATCGCTGAACTGACACGTAAACTTGACAGACAAAGGAATCTTGTTATTCAAGAAGAATCTAATTCAGGTAAATATTAGTTAAATATTATCATAATTGATTTCAGAACTTTGATTTTATTTTCTGACTAAATGTGATTCTGGTAACGTTAGTAGATAACTATAATTAAACACTTCTCTAAAGATAAGAGTAAATAAATATTATATGTAATATTCATTTACTATGAGTTAAGGATTCTTGGTCACTTGTGGAATGATTCCTATTAACCCCTCACAAAATTATATCAAATTCTGGAGAAGATATGTTGATGATATTTTTGTTGTTTGGTCAGGTGCCACTACAGGGATTCAATCACTCAGTAACTATCTAAACCAAATCCACAAAAACATTAAATTCTCATCAGAAATAGGCAATAAAACTATTGCATTTTTAGATTTAACAATATGTTAACTAACACCAACGAAAAATTAGAATTTAACATTTTTAGAAAACCCACCTTCACTGACACGATTATCCCCTTTTCATCCAACCATTCGACAAATACTAAATTTTCAACTTTTTATTCAATGATCAATAGACTAATCTTAACTCCTCTTAGCAATACAAACTTTAATAACGAACTCGATACCATTTATAATATTGCATATAATAATGGATATAGTAGTGAAATTATTAAAAAATTATTTATCAAAATTAATAAAAAAACACACGCTTTCGCAATTACATTCTCTCACAATTGAATCTGAAAAAATCTATAAAAGAATCCCCTTTATTTCTAAACATATAACCTATCCAATAGCAAATATTCTCCGGAAACATGGAATCACTCCAGCCCTTTATAATATAAATAATTTATCCTCCCAATTAATAAATAACAAACTAGACAAAATTGATAAAATGAATAAATCTGGTGTATACAAATTAAATTGTAATGATTGTGATGCAATTTATATTGGACAAACTGGACGATCTTTCAAAAACGGCATAAAGAACACGTAGCTTCCCTCAGACAATTAATAAGAAATCAACCCACAAATTCAGATTCTACTTCCGCATTTGCTAATTATCTATATACTTTAGATCACTCACCATCACCTACCAATCCCACCCCTATTCATTTCGAAAGAAAAGGATTAAGATGCCCTGGCGAATGAAAATGCTATCAATAATCAACTCGACTTAAAGAAAAACATAATAATAGACCTGTTAATAACAAAGCCCAAAAAATATATATTCCCAGCCTAGAGACAAAAGTCAATAAACTTCTAATTTTCCTAACTTACCTATGTCAATAAAGCCTACCCTACCTAAATTTTCACTTTACAATAGCCTACATCTCTAAGAGAGATTATCCTTTAAAATAATTTAAATAATGAAAACAATTTTTTCCTCTGTTCATTAAACATATATATATATCCTAGCATTCAAAAGTTAAATTAGTTATTTTCTGTACTTCCTGAAAATGGGTTGATAGCCCGAAATATATATATTGAAAAAATGACCCCCCCCCCCCTAATGCCACATACTCAGAACAAAACCTCTCTAATTATATTCAATACTCAAGTGAGTGCCAGTACGAGTTGTCTGAACTGGAGAATATCTGATTGGAGATTGGAGGCTCTCTCACTTATCAGTACCAAATTTTAACCTACTTCTATTCGTATAATACCAAACTATCGAATAGAAATTTCATTAACATTTCTTCGAATTACATTTCTTCGGAGTGCTATTGGCAGATTATCAAGCTTGTTTTTTAATCTAAAATAGACATCCATTAAAAAGAACTTTTATAATCATGTTTTTAATTGTATTTATTTTTATTTAAAGAGGTAGATGGAGATCCAGATGATTGTGAAGGAGGTGATGGAGGTGGATCGACGACCCATTTACCTGCTGACGATTCAGAATTACTTGATGCAGATAGAACTCTAGCCGATGCAGACTCATCAAGTGACATCGATAATCGAGCTGTAGAGGTATGTGCATGTATTCCATATTTTAGAATCTGTTATTTATTTATTTGTTTAATTTTGGAAATCAACTCTCAAAAAAAGGAATTCATACAAAAATACAATAAAACAAAAAGAAAATAAACATAAATATACATTTTCTGTAGGTACTTTCATAATTGGTTATTATTAATTGTAAAGTTTTATATTAATGTGTACGTACTTAGATTTTTCATTTATTTTTTATTTCTGAACAATTATTAAATAATATTAATATTATAATTAATTTTTATTTAGAAATTGTATCTTGAGTGATTTTTGTTGAAAATAAAAAATGAACCAATCAGCAATGTTCACATAGTTTTATTTCAAGATGTCTTCTAAAAAACACTCTCTATGACTCGTATTAAATCAGACATTTATTAATAATTAAATAAATAAAACAAATAAGACAAATTTGTTTAAAGATTTATTAAGGACACAATGAATATTTCCGGACCTATTATTATCAAAAACCACATTGTTCAATGGTTGAAATATGAAAAAATAAACTAGAAAAGAACTAGATAGGGCTTATAAAGTTTTTTTATTTCAAAAACTTTGCATTCATTATAAAAATTTAATTTAATCTTCTTTTACCTAATAAAGTAATCTAATTCCAGGCAGGGAAGAACTTGGAATCTCTGACTCCAACAGCCCAGTCATCGCCGCCTCCTGAACAGTCAGAATCTCGTTCAGGGGAAAATCAACAACAATTGCAGGAATTTCAAGAGGAAATTATTCAGAGGCGAACCGAAAATAAAGCCCTCCAGGAACAATTAGCGAAAGCAGCCCAGACAATAGCCAATCTCACCCAAGAAAGAGATCGACTCAAAAACAAGGTGACAATTTCTATGTTTGTATGTGAATTTAATTAATCAGGGAATTTTATTTATCTAAAGCGCATGAAACAGCGTTAGAACCAAAACGTAAATTTCATTCATATAGAAGCAGGTTACTTTCTCCAATTTTGAAAAAACCCAATATGTATTTACATACATTTAATAAATATTAATTTGTTTATCTAATGAAAGTTCTATAAAATCAGATAATTAATGTTTTCGAAAGTGAATAACGAATATTCGAATTGAAAAAACATTTTTGAAATTAAAATTAATATTGAATTAACAAATATTTAATGAATTGAGGGATTGAGAAAATGTGAGAAAAAACAATTGGGCAAACAAATTATTGTTATATTATTTTTAAAAAAATACAATTATTATTTTTACCTTTACTTGCTTTACTAAGTTTTTATTTTCATTTTGCAAACTATGCTATATTAAAAAGCAGCGAGTTGTTAGGCTACGTACGATTCGACCCTCAACGACTCCCTCGATCGCTAACTCATCGAAGAAGTGTTTGAGCGTTTTCCCCGAGGGGTGAACCGCGACCTAATATGCTGTACACCTACTTCCACTTGTACTTCCAAATATTTCCAGGTACTTCCAAATATTTCCAAGTACTTCCAAATATTTCCAAGTACTTCCAAATATTTCCAAGTACTTCCAAATATTTCCAAGTACTTCCAAATATTTCCAAGTATTTCCAAATATTTCCAAGTACACAAAGAGAAACAAAGAGGTTGTCCTCTGCTTGATGCAAATAAACATATATATCAAGATGATATATCTGTATATATATATCATCTTGATATATATGTGTGTATGTTTATTTGCATCAAGCAGAGGACAGCACTCTTTGTTTCTGCTTTGTGAAGCAGTCACCTAACATCTGCTACTCTCGGCAAAAACAAAAACTTTCCAATTAAATCAAGGGGATTGTCTGTTCCATTGAGTTGTAAATTATTTGTCATGGATAACAAAAGTGGTGGAAAATTCGGAAGACTGGATAAAGAAGAAATAATCAAACAAATAAATAATATATATATACAGATATATCATCTTGTGATATATATGTGTATATGTTTATTTGCATCAAGCAGAGGACAACCTCTTTGTTTCTCTTTGTGAATCAACAACTCTGCTACTCTCGGCAAAACAAAAACTTTTCAATTAAATCAAGGGAATTGTCATTCCATTGCCATTGAAAATTATTTGTCATGGATAACAAAAGTGGTGGAAAATTCGGAAGACTGGATAAAGAAAAATAATCAAACAAATAAATAATATATATATACAGATATATCATCTTGATATATGTGTGTATATGTTTATTTGCATCAAGCAGAGGACAACCTCTTTGTTTCTCTTTGTGAATCAACAACTCTGCTACTCTCGGCAAAACAAAAACTTTTCAACTATTTCCAAGTACTTCCAAATATTTCCAAGTACTTTCAAAATACTTCCAAAGAGATGTACATCTACTTCCAATCACGGATCACCCCTCGGCTTTCCCTATTTTATAGATACTATCACGGCATGTGCTCTGAGACTTTAGATCAAGCTTTGTGCGTAGCACGCGTTTTGCCGATTCCCAACACTCTTTCGCGGTTAAATTGGAAAAGTGCCGGATCACTTCATTCGCCAATACGTTTGTTCCCATGACTTCAAGGAACTGGAACTCTCTTCCGACCTTCAAACCTTCTAAACCCGGGTGCACAAACCTACGCCACGATCAATTTCCCCATCTCTTATGTCAGTGTTTCTCAATCATTTGTAGAGCGAGGAACCCTAGAGCCCCTAGCACTAAAATATGAGATAATTAATTTTTCGTCAAAATATCAACAGCATGCTACTTTTATAGCTTCCAAATATAACATACCTACCACTGCCGAATGACGGTGTTACCAGATTTTAGAATTGGCTAGATTTTGGAGAAATTGGATACAAAAAAAACGGACATTTTAAATTATTTTACAATACCTAACATTTAAATTTTTTGAATAATATTATTGTTAATTTTTTTTGGTAATGTCATAGGGATACCCATATGCCCCTTTCGGATCGGACAGGCTCTTTTTTATTTACATATTCAATGCATACTCATAAATAATATTCTCATCTATTTGAAACTAATATTATTTCAAACTTCATTAATAGCAAAATAATAATATAACAATTTAAATGATATTTTCAATTTGTTACTAATGTAACGTAATCGTTGTATTATAAGCAAGTCAAGGAACTTTAGATCAACAAAAATGTTATCACTGAGACAATAATAGTGATGTTCATCGCATTCTTAAGTATCAATGATTTTATTAGACTAAAAGGTAATTAATTAGACTCTAAATTTAGTATTTTTTTTCTTTACATGACAAATTTTTTGAGGGGTGATACTACTAACTACTATTTTTGTTTTTCTATTTTTTCTTTTATTGACCTCTAGCGCGGGAACCCCCAAACCGCCCTGTGTGGAACCCTGGGGTTCCGCGTAACCCAGATTGAGAAACACTGTCTATAGATAGTACTTAAAAATATAGTTTCGATTTAAATAATGAAAGTAAATATAAGAATTGAACTTGCGGATAGAAATAAATTTTAAATTGTCTAAGAAAAAATCACAAGACACATCTATTAGATCCGAGATGGAATAAATCATATTTAAACATATATGTTACTCCTTTGATGCCATATATATATATATGGTATCAAAGGGGGTCCATCTTATAGGGCAGCCAATCAGCACGTATTGCTATTTTGGTACCAGATTTGATTCCTGAGGCTTCGCAACTTATTCCTGAAATCGAAGTGTTTCGCGAGTATAATTTTACTTGTGCGCGAGTGTATGAGTGTGTTCCTATGGGGTCAGAGTCTTCCAGGTCGAGGCTCGAGACGTTGGCTGTTAAGGTAACATATCTTTATCTATTCTTAAAATTAAATAAAATACTCTAAATTTTTTCAAGTACTTTTTTCGAGTTTAAAAAAAAATAAAGTTAATTATTACATTAAAAATAATTTTATTTCTATAAATTTACTTCACTATATTATTTTACTAATAGTATTTTTTTCCTTTTTTCAGGTAGGTGCTCGCCCTCATTATACTAACAGGCAAGATTAAGTATTTGATTTTCTTATTTTATGGAATATTAAATTCTTTATCTTTGGGTAACGGGTAGGTGTGTACTTTTTTGTTCTTTTACATAAAAAAGTACATACCTACTTCAGGGCCTAGCATCCCTGCCCACGTGAGCTCATGATTCTTTTATCAAGAGAATCATGTCCTATCCCTAATCCTAACCTAGTTCGATCCCTATTTTCCCAAATCCTTATTCCTTTGAAATCGAAGTGTTTCGCGAGTATAATTTTACTTGTGCGCGAGTGTAAGAGTGTGTTCCTATGGGGTCAGAGTCTTCCAGGTCGAGGCTCGAGACGTTGGCTGTTAAGGTAACATATCTTTATCTATTCTTAAAATTAAATAATTAAGAAATACTCTAAATTTTTTCAAGTACTTTTTTCGAGTTTAAAAAAAATAAAGTTCAATTAGAATAAATAATTATTACATTAAAAATAATTTTATTTCCAATATTTCTATAAATTTACTTCAATATATTATTTTACTAATAGTATTTTTCTTTTCAGGTAGGTGCTCGTCATACTAATACTAATATTTAGATGAAATAATTTTTTAGAAATAAATAACTAAATTAAAATTATAAATTACCTATATGCAATTTTGAAATTCTTTTTTTTTCTAAATTTAATTCGAGATACTGTTTTGAGACAATTTCGCCTTTATATATTTTCAGTTTAATAAAATTATTTCACATGGATAGATAATAAAATTTCAGTTTTTGATTAAAAAATCACATTCAATAGTAAATAATAAATAATTCGATTTTAAAAATAATCCCCTTATAATTAAATATTCCCCTCTAAACTTCAATCTAATTATTTTCTTTTACTGATCTAAAACTACATAAGTTAATATCGAAATTTCTCTCATCATACTCAGATCTACAAATTTTTTATATTTGTTTCTTAAATACAAATATTTCATACAATTTTCATACCAAATGTCGAATGTTTTAAGACTTTGATCCGAAACAAATTGCAGTATTGGAGACATTGTACTGGTATTTGTTTCGTAAAAGGTCTTTAATAATTACTTATCTCAAGTTCAGACGTATTTTTCTACAAATAAAATGTCTCCTATTTGTTTTAA